>JAHPZR010021019.1:25000-37607 GCA_019787425.1 Platygyra sinensis | reverse complement strand
GAATGTTCAAAGAGTCTCCTATCCACCACATGCTTCAACGAATTGACTCGGGATCAATTTTAACAAATTCATCTCATGATTTGATAAGCATAGTTCGGTGTGCCTCAGCCCTCGTGCAGATCATCACAATTACTTCCCAGCAACTCTCCAACAGATCTTTATTATTGTTCGGCATGTGACCTCGATGCGTGTGCAAGAATTGCAAAGCAGCAATTTGATTCGTCAAAACGATTTCACGTAGGAATACTTATGCTGAGACCATTCACTCACAAGACTGGGCAACGATGTACTTCTTCCGCCAGATATAAAAACTTGCATCACCGCAACTTCCTGCTCAGGTGAACTTCTATCACTGTACATAAAAACGGAATGAACTCCTGATAAACCCCCCTTCGTCACTCACAATCGGGAGTAAAGCAATGGTGGCTGAAGTATCCGCCAGTTTTCCATAAAACACATCGCCTAGAACACTGGGCTACTTATTGACAGCACCGCAACTGGCGATGCCGGAATCTCCACTTTTTACTGCCATCCGATCCTTTGGACTAGCACACTTGACATCGCCTTATAAGCATCGATTATATAAACATAAAATCTGGTTCTTTCTCTTATTGATAGCCTTGTCGTTTGCCAGTCGTTTCTCGAAAATAATGCGGCCATTGTTCGATATTTTGGCAAGAAAGTGTGAGAAGTGTCCTGAGGAAGAAGGAAGTAAAGTACGGCGTGGACGATTTTTGTTCCGGCGTGACAGCTGTCGGATAAGCGGGGCATGAGGGCACAGCGGGTAGTTAAAGACGAATATTACTGAAATGGTAGTCTTCTTCAGATCTTCTTATAATATATCACATAACAAGCTCTAAGCAAAGTACCACCCAATAACACGTTTTGCTGCAACACATCATGTCTTTTCGTCTGAAGATGACTAGGCAAAAGTACCAAGACCGAGCATTTAAAAGAAAGGCTTCGACCGTTATGTTCCTTAATAATGAGTTATTGAGCGATGTGAAGGTTTATTGTTGGAAAGTCGAGGGGTGTGATTTTTCAATCCAAGAAAGTGGGAGGAGATACCGGCTCCACACGCTCGATCTTGTTCCATGTAGTATGCGCTGGTCGTTCTTTCGACACTGTTTCAAACAACCAGAAACTAAGTCCGACGTTTAGTGAACTCCAGTGACTATGAATCTTGAGAGTCTAATGGAGATGTTGCGCTACATCTACACCGATGCATGTGATATGAGCGGACAGTAAACGTACAATGGAAGTACATGCATTTGTCGAGGCGTTACAAGTTGCCTGCCACTTTCCGATAATGTATTGAATTTCTCAGGAAGAACTTAAATGCCTCGAACGTGATCAATGTTCTTAAGCAAGCTGAAACGATCAAGAAGATGGCGTGGAGGCCAGTTGCTGGGAAGTAATTGATAAAACACACCTCTGAGGTGATAAAATTGGATGAATTCACTACAATTGACAAAGCGCGCTCTTGAAACTCTAGTTAAAGAGATTCTTTGTCCTGTGAGTGAAGTTCGAAACTGTTTGAGGCTGTAACTTCTTGGGCCAACAACCACTGTGAATGAAATTCAAGTGCCCTTACTTCCCAATGTGTGTGTAAAAACTGATGAAAAGAAGTGTACCCCCTTGGGGAACAAATTGGTGAACAAGACATATCGTTACCACAATACCATTGAAAGAAGAAGAATTTGCCAGTGTGGCTCCTGGAGTCCAACATTCTATCTCCGAAAGAATGTTTTGATGTCATAAAACATTTTTCTTCGGTCTTGACATCACCTCTGGGATTTAAACAGGAAAAGAGAGGTGGATTGGACAGGAAACAGTTATGCAGATTTGATGCTGTTGTTGACTATGGCTGGTTTTATGGCCCTGGCAAAAGAGACTCTATTGTCTTCTCTGTGGACCAAGCTATCATACTGTATGGCATATATTTCTGTGGTAGTCAAAATGAAAAGTATTCATTGCATGTTAAAGTAACTGATCTGAGCTGTTCTTCAGTTGTTGGAAACAAGATAGGATGTTTTTCTTCACAGAGTCTACCTTACAAGTCAAGCTGTTATTGGGGCTATGAAGTCTTGTTTGATGCTCCGATCATTATAAAAAAGAGCGCAAGGTACTCTGTTGAAGCCGCCATATCAGGAAGTTTTTCATGGCGTGGACTGGGTGGAGAGAAGACAATCCAATGCTCTGGAGTATGCTTTAATTTTGAAAACAGTGGACAAAGTGACAATGGTACCTCTGTCATAAAGGGACAGTTTCCTGGATTTTTGTTTAGCAATTACATTGTAGAATGAATTAATACAGGGAGGGGCATCGAATGGTCTTTGCGAGCAGGTGAGCAGGGCAATCATTTTTGCCTGCATGAACATTGTTCAAATCTGTCTTGTGAGCAGTGAGCACTTCAAAAAATACACATGATGAGGAGAAAGCTCTTATTTGTTGAAAAAAAGGAAATGTTGTTTTACACCAAGTAGTCTGGCTGACACCTCAAAAACAGGGCAATAGGTGCAAAACTTGGCATTCCCAGCAGCTTACAGCCAATAATGTTGTGCCTTGTTGGGTGCTGTTTGTTGCCAAACTACGTCATGTAGCTTCATATAAGTCGCAGGGTGGATGCCCAGGGCAATCTAACCCAGTCAGTAACCTTACCAGAAGAAGCGAAAAGCTGCCAGACTTTGAAGTGGGATTCACAAAATTTGGAGCAATTGAGTGCATTTTAATGAGAATCCTAGCATGCGAGCAGTTGCAAAAATCACATATGTCCAGAAATGCAGGTTAACAAGATGCATTCTGAAAGTCAAGAATGATCATCACAGTAAATTTTCCAATTTAAGCAATTGCAAAGAAGAAGCCTGAAAAAAAAATCAGGGCTTCAACTGAATTCAAACCTGTAACCAACCTGAATACCAGTGTGATTGTCTACCAACTGAGCTATGAAGCCACACATTCGCACACACTCCCAATGTGTGGCTTCATAGCTCAATTGGTAGAGCATCGCACTGGTATTTGCAGAGGTCACAGGTTCAAATCCAGTTGAAGACCTGATTTTTTCAGGCTTCTTCTTCCAGTTGCTTTGAAAATTGGAAATTTACTGCGATGATCATTCTTCACTTCCATCTACAACCACAGCTCAAATATGAATTATTTCATATATATTATACTTCACATCAAGATGCATGGTCTTTACATCACAAAGTGTCCTCTTTCCTAAAAAGTCACCAAAACACACATAATTCTGTCAAATATGAAGTAATATGTAATTGACACTTTGTGATGCTTCTTCGTAAAGAGCATTTTATCTCATTAGCCTACATTTCTTGACGTAAGTGGCAAAAAATTTGCGAACATGAGCAAGTAAGCACTCATCTAATTTTTGTGAGCAATTCAGACAAGGGCCAAATTTTGTGAGCATTTTTAAATCAAATGGGACCATTTGATACCCCTTCAGGGGTGGGTCCAGGGGAGAAGTCTGCTCTCCTCATACTCCATCCACACTTTGAAAAGGCTTTTTGTTTTACTGAGAACAATTAGTCAGAAATGGAAAATAACATTAATTGGTAACCAGTCGCTCAGACCCTAAAAGGTAAGCTCAAATCAGAAGCTGAAAACTATTTCTTGTTCCATAAGCTAATCAACTTCTGGTTGGGAGCTATCCAGCTAGGGGCTAATCAACTTGGGGACTAAACGACAGGTAATCCTTTAGTTTATCACGTTTAATGGCATGATTATCTTCATCCTTTCCTCGAGATTGTTAGGGGTTTGAAACCCTCCATGCCCATCCAAAGCAGGAATGCTGTCAGCAGCCTAAGGGAACACCAGGAGTTTTAGCTCCTAAAAGACCCTCCGGAAGTTACTCTCTCAGTAGCCTGGTTATTTTTGTTAAGGACCAATAAAGAAAATTAAGTTACTGAAATGGTGGCAATTTTTGAGGTTGACGCAAAACAGCTCAGAGATCTCTGTATACTATTTCGCATGTATGTGTATGTATGTATACTTAATTGGCCACTCCCCATCGGGGCTTTTCAGGACCAATGCAACCAAACAATGACAAAAGATTTTGCCTATTGTTTCAAGCTAGCTGGTGGTCTGAAAAAAGCTGGGAAAAATTTGTCAGGTTACATGTAGCACCAAAGAGGGGAATTTGAACAGGAGATAACGGGGTGGGGGGATAAGCAAGTAAGCTACATGTACGATAATTTGATAATTTTATCAGCTGGGTTGATAATGTGAATTGGCCACCGTAAAGAGATTCGAAGGCATGTACCACTAATTAAGACAAAGTAAAAAGTGCATTTAAATGACGGTACAATGGTATGATCGGCTCTTCTTCGAAAGCTGTAATGCTCTTGTTAACACTCATAGGGGAACGATCGCGCGCCAGTGACTTATAAGTACAAATTCTGAAACCTTGAGAAAGTACGTACAGATATTTTCGAGACCTAGAAAATGAAGACAACGCCAAGATAATGGACAAGAGTCGACTTTTATTCTTTCTCTTTTTTCCTTGTAATAGCTGGACTATTCCAATTTTTTTGTAAATCTATTATTTGACTTACTCTTAGAGCTTCTTAGCCCCTTAGATTTTCTAAGCATAGCACAAAGTTCCGAAAGTAACGACTCTTGTATCTTATGCTTTCGGAATTAGCCGCCTTTAGGGTTCGCTACTTTCGGGGAGCAAAAAACGTTGTACAAAGTTGTTCTGACTGAGCTCTTATTACGAAATAAAAGGCGAAAATAGTTCTTAAAACATGAGCCAAAATTCTTCGTTACAGTTTGAATATAGGTCCCTGCCACATGGGCGGGCTCTTCATTTCCGATACAGTGTTGCCAGTGGTCGGAAGAAACCTTGTCAGATAACAAACTGTTTCTACTACGTTGTCTTAATTTTTTTTCCCGCGCCGCGCCTTCTACCCTGCCAAATTTACAGACAAATGTATGGTAAATTGGAAAAAAAAATAATTGAGTGTGTTCTAGCCAAGCTACACCCTTCAAACTTGGTGAATACAATCTTCTGCTCAGTATTTTAACGATGTGATTCATAAATTGCGTAAAATTCAATTTTGGAAAAAGTTATTTACCATCGGTTTCCCATACAAACACTGTAACTTCTGACCGCTTTGCCTACCCGTCAAGATGGCACCGAAAACCGTGATAAGGTCTATTAACTGATTAAATCAATCAATCAATCAATCAATCAATCAATCAATCAATAAATCAATATTGATTCTTGGTCTACCATAATCGGGGGATTGGGAGGGGAGGGGAGGTGGGCTTGCTACTTTGACATTTGTAAGCGGCCACAATATTTTTTGACGTTATTTTCGGGGGAGGGAGAGAGGGGTCTTTACTGTCAGCATTTTACGGTTAGTATTATTATTGTCCAGCCCCCTTGACATGAGCCTCTGGCTCGGAAAATTGTGCAAGCACTTGCTGTGTTATTGACATATCTTACTTACTCAGCTGTAACAAGTTTTTATTTTAAATCCTAAACTTTGTCAACCATGTCAGCTACCGATTTGTAAATAAACTTCATCTCATGGCAGCCCTGAAAATGTTCAATCTTGAGAACTTTATTCTCCACCGAGCCCGAGACATTACTATTCCAGTGTCGGAAGTAAGCCCTTACTTGTTTTATTAGGCTTGGAAATAAAAAACAAGGTGTGAAAAAAGCATGTAAACAGTCTTAATTTCGAATAAAACACCAAAATTTTCACGAATTTCCCGATTTGAAATTTTCCAGAATCAACGGAAGTCGATACTGATGTAACAACGGGTTTTTCCGCTCAGAACTTTAAAAGAAACTGGTGTTAAGGGGCCTAACTGGATGGAACACATGTGGGCTTGACTCGACTTGGGAATAGGCTAGTTTCGAATTGTGCAGCAACAAAAGAACAGATCGAGGTTCAGGGGAATAATTTGCATTTCCTTTGTTTTGAACAATACAAAATGCTAATTATTCCCCTGAACCTCGACTCTGTTCTTTTGTTTCTGCACAATTCGAAACTAGCCTATTAGCTGCAACTCGCTTGTTGCGGGAGTTGAACATATCACGGGTTCCAAAGTATCGTCGGATCTCCGTGCTACACGTGGAAATGAAGACACTCAGAGAGCTTAGGCTTCATGTGTTTATTTTTCTTTCTTGAACTTCGACGTAAATTGAAAATCTTAAATCGTCAAGATGTCAGGAAATCGTATCACAAACAAATTGATTACTCTACTTATACCAATGAGGAACAAGATTGGATCGTCTTATGTTCTATTGACAGAACGCTGAATAAAGTCAGCTTGAAACTGAAAGTAGTTGCCCCCGCAGGGTTTTGGCCCAGAGGCCAAAACCCGAGGAGGCACCCTAGCATTCTCCAGGTACATACAAGGACAAAGAATACTTGTTTAAAAAGTAAGAAATGTGTTTGAGTTGTGGGCGAAGCTCACTCGATTTGACGAAACTAGGCACACGCCCCTTTTGATTTCAGATTTAGCTATGTGGAGAGTGAGTCTATACAACCTAAGAGGACATAAGAAGGCTACCGTTCCAAGATTTTTAACACAATTCATGAAACATTCCATACGTTTTAGAGGCGCCGCACTGTGGAATTTTGTTTCCGATTATTTAAAAGATTCTCATAATTTTAAACAATTTATCAGAAAGTGAAACTGGACCCATCATTTAGGGAACTTAATTTTAACATTCTATCTGTTCAGTCAGTGCCTAAGAAGAAGATGTGTGATTTTATTTTTTAGATTTTATTTATTTTTTATGTAAATCCGTAGTTAACTTCTTAAATTTTTATGTCAAGTGTACGTTTTTCTGGTGTTTATTATTTAAGTGTTTCATATTTTAGTTAAGTAATACACGACCCCACAAGCATGTATTTTGCTTTAAACATTGATCGTGTTTAAATAAAGGATTTTAATTACTTATCTACTAGCACGGTGTTGACGGGTAATATTCCAGCAAGCGCGCACGGTGGTGTCGGGTACTT
The DNA here is from genome assembly GCA_019787425.1 of Platygyra sinensis. NCBI lineage: Eukaryota > Metazoa > Cnidaria > Anthozoa > Scleractinia > Merulinidae > Platygyra > Platygyra sinensis. Next base: position 30,612 of record JAHPZR010021019.1, on the reverse strand, counting down.
GCAACCACGAGGTCGCGTTCCGTCACCTTCCGAGCGTCGCCATCTTCTAGCAACATCTAGCAGCATTTGAAGGTCTTGCAGCTACGAGTTCGCGTTTCGTCATATTCGAGCTTCTCCATCTCCTAGCAGCATTTGAAGGTCTTGCAACCACGAGGTCGCGTTTCGTCACCATCGAGCTTACACAGAATATTAATACAATGCTGTATGATTGTGTATTATCAAATTTACAAACATGTTGACTACTTACACGAATGTGAACTTCACTAAAATACTTCCGAGGAAGAAATGCTTGAAACTTTAATTTTTCAACAGCCTTAGACACAGTATTTATATTCAATACACATCCATAAATAAATTATCAAAAGCGGGGGGCAGCTTTAGTGAACATTATTTCTAGTCTAAATAAACTCAGCTGCATAATGAGTAAAGCCAGCTTGAGGCCCAGATAAATTGAGCTGACGAATGACGATCCCAACAAAGCCAGTTCCTAGTATACACGTGCTATTTGTAGTCTCAGCCTAAAAAGCTGTTACTCAGCTTAGCCGGATTTGTATTTTCATCCTTGAAAGCCGTGTACAGGCAGTCGAGTTGAGTTTTCCCTTCGCTAAATCAGTGACAAATACAAATACCAATTTAATACCAAAACAAATACAAATAGCATACGAATTGTTATAAATCCAGGGGTAGATCTAAAGTTTGCTGAAAATATATTATTTACTGCACTTGATTTGAACAAGTTTCCAGGCTAAAAAATAACTTGTAAAACGCCAAAACTTCCTAATTTTGCATTATTGCCTTCCGTGTAAACTTAACCTTATACCGGCGTAACCTTTTATTTTATCCTAATATATATAACACTGATAAGAAATACACGAATCTGTAGATTTCTTAAGCATTCTGACCTGATATTTTGCGTTAATTTCTATTACATAGTGAATTCCAAGATGGAGGATCCAAGATTGCAGGTCAAATAACGTCAATTAACGTCATATGACATCATAACTAACAAAAATGGTATCATCCTGTAGAGAAAGCCATGTCCTAACAGAACGAAATCCGAGAGGGGGGTTCCATCAACCCCCGTCCCCTTCGTTACCACGGGATATGAGCAGGCCCCCGCTGGGGTATGAGTAAGCTTGTACGGCCGAGGGTTGACTGATCTTTCTTATAGGGTGTAAAGCAAGATTGTCGGGGGCGGGGGCGGGGGAGACCTTTTTTACAAATTGACGAACAACTTCTTTTGAACGGTTTCCTTTATTGCTCCTGGTGTTCCGTTTACTTCAACAGCTATTGCACTTCTTTACCTAATGATTATGCTCTCGCTCTTTTATGCCGACCTGAACGACACTTGTCAATCAAGTATCAATCTGACACTCAGGCTTGCGTAAGAACTTACACAGCCCTCGCATAACTGCACTACGCTTGCGCACGAGTCTCATTACCATATTTTCCTTCGACCAAACATGAGAGTCGAAATCTTTTTCATTTCCCATTCTCTTTATGATTCCAAAAGAGTCTGGACAAAATAAAACAACGAGAGCAATATAAAACATTATAGCAAAGGTCCTAACAGAATAGAATGAAAATATTGTTACAGCAATGTATAGGAAAAACTCGAATAAAGATTGTTGTACAATTGTTGTCAAACAACAACAACTCAGGCTTACTTATCGAAGAAGAAAGGCGGCCCTATTGGCTCCGCACTTTCCATGTTTTAATATTTAAGTAACCGGTTGTTTCAATTACAGGAATCCATACACACAGGTGTCATCTGTACAAACGTACGTGTTAAAAGTTCTTTTGAACGAAACCGACTTTCACACCGTTTTCTGCGAGTAACACCTTTTCTTTTTCAATTAGCGTGTTACTAGGAGACATATGTCCATCTGTAACCTTCCCTAACAAGTAAGGTTTGCAGTGTTTTTACATTCAAGAAAATAAAGCTTTACAATTTAGAACAAAACAGACCATCGCTAACAATAAACATTCCGGGAAAAATGGTGAGGTACAAGCATATCTCAGCAGTTCACCTAGTCATTGCAATAAGCCTAAAAAAAGATAACAATTCTTATTAAAATAACACTAGCTACGAAACTTAATGAAAACGTTCTCCTTTCAGGTAATTATATTCTAAGCACATGCAAATTAAATGCTTAATAAGTTTTCTTTTCCATCAAGAATTTTCAACAGCCATTCCCTTAAAAAATATTCACTTTTTGTTCTCTAACAAGGGTATTGTCAATGACTGGTGTCCCACTAAATTACATTGCGTCCCTTCTAATAAAATAAACATACAAACATTGCAGATCGAATGTTGGAAATAGGCAGTAACTTGCTAAAAGTCGCATCTTTTGGGATGTACACCAGTTAGCTACCGTAAAGTTCGGAAAGTAGCCCCCCTCGCTACTTCTGGAATCAACAACCTTTGGGGCTCGCTCCTTTTAGGCTCCTGCAAATGATCATTACTTTCAAAGGGTCATTACTTTCGGGGAGTAAAAAACGTTCTATAAAGGTAGTAAGAATGAGCGCTTTTTGCAAAAGAAAAGACGGAAATTCGTCAGAAAAAATCATTTCTTAAAACATTAAGATACAGTTCCACGTCCTAAATCTATGAGTGCTGCCACATGGGTACAAACTGTAGGTGGGTTCTTCATGTCTATATCAGTGGTTAGCAGGAAAGCTTGTCAGATACCGTAAACTGCTTCTACTTCACTGACGAAGTAGTGCTATGTTATTCTACAGTAAGGATATTTCAGTGCACTGGTTAGGTTTTTAATTAAAATTTGAAGAAAAGTTTCTTCAGTATAATATGCTTGAGTTAAAAAGGATATTAATTTGAATCAAAGTTTTTTATTATGGTATGTTTTTCTTTGTTATTTGAAGAAAATTCTACGGGTTTTGTTGTGCAGTAACATGGCGTGAAGCACGATCTCACGTGTCACAGCTTGTCTTCGTGGCCGATACTTTCCCTTATTATAAAGTTACACGGTACCGAACAACTACTTGGCTACCGACTGGAAAAATCAGAATACACTATCAAACCTTGCTTTTACTATTTTCTGGGAGGGGGGAGGGGGGGAGGGGGGAGGGGGGGGGGGGGTTAGGGTGGGTTCGCCTCCTTCGGTTGGTCGCTACTTTCGGTATTTATAATTTTTCCAGTTTAACCCCTTAACCAAAAGGTGACGCTCGCCTTTTCAGATTGTAATAAGATTGTTTAGGTACAAATTTGGTAGCTAACTGCAGTAGCACCCAAAAGCGCGACATAAAGCAAATAGGGGACGACGCCATTTCTGTCTGCTGTGCTCGTTGTAGTAGTTTGCTGTTTCTCACTGGGACGTGAGCAAACTTCAGCATCAGGAGGTGTGGGGTACTTCGCACACTGATCAGTTTCCTCTGCCAGTGGATCCTTGTTCCCGTCACAAAAGGGATTAAAAGAGCCGATGACTTTTTTTAGGATACCATCGGCCACATCTGAGTGATTGCAGTAGGTACGCCACGCGATGGTGGTACAGTGTTTGGCTTTGTCACGTTGCCTGTCACAATGCAACCAAACGCGATGAAGAAACAACAAATACAAGTAAATCAAGAAGTAATTCTATTGTTCTACTGAGCGAGATAATGTAGTTGCCAGATCACTTTTGAACGAAGATGAGGTGTTGGCCAAATCCGGTAAGTACTTATCAAATAGATTCCATGTTGTGGCGCGTCTGCTCAGTAATAGATTACAGATGACGTCAACACTAGGTAGAAAAAAATGGCAATAGCCGAATTTGTCACTGATGTTCTTATCACGTATAACTGAACAGATTTATGGCAACATGGAATCTATTTGTTTTATATAAAGGACGCGACAATAATTTGACTTATTTTACAACACTGAATCACTTTATGAGCTATGATTGTCATCGACAATCTCGTCTTCAGGGCCTGCTCTATTTTAGTCCATACCAAGAACGCGCGGTCTGACCGCAAGCCCGATATTCTGTCTAGATAGAGATCAGTACTTAGCAGAAACAGCAAAAAGTCAGATAACCTAGGGCTATCAAATTGAACTTGACACAGTCGCGTTTTTGGTGCTGATTAAAAGAAAAGTGGACTCTAGAGGAAAGGATAGGAATATAGAATAGTCCCAAAATTAACCTTGAAAAAGTCGGACGTGTGGCAATGGTAGCTATAGACTAGTTAGTGAACGCGTTGAAGAGTTTTTTCTTGACAAGGAAAAATGGCTGGTAAAAGTAACCATCGACGAGCAAAATATATGGTGCTTGACAGCATAGCGCAGCCACTGGAACCACTGGTGTAAAACCGTCCCGGCACAAGATATAGATAGATCTCAAAAAGCTTGGAAGTATATCCTTTTCTGGCTTCAAAAAATTATCGGGTGCAGAATTGACTCAATTTCTTATTTCCTCATACTCTTAACACAAATACACCACATCAGCGCAAAGCTTAGGGATATGGCTATGAAAATCGGACGTTCTTTGTTGTATGTTTTCGTTCTCTTTTTTTGGCCCTAACCAAAACATAATAACACAATAGCTGTTTTCTTCTGCCTGAAACCATTTTGGCTTTGTAATTCATGCAATGTATAAGCGGGAAACAAAAGAATGTACTGGTCGTGGATGTAGCCATCTTTTTTTGGTTTGTGCATAACCATTCCCTTCTGCTAACTATGATCAGGGCCAAAAAGAAAAGACCTTATATAATCAGTCGTAAAAACAACAGAGTAACAGCAATTTTTTTTAAAAAAGGAAAAAACATTTTTCAGTTTTACAAAACATGTTTCGACATTCCTATGTCATCTTCAGTTGCAAAAGTTCAACGGTTGTACATTGAATTTTCATGTTATGGAGTTATGACGTTATTCTAAAACGTGATCATATATACAGTGAAAATTCAATATTACGATAACAGCACAAATTCTCGAGCGCTCATTGGCTAATTTTTATCGCCAATAAGCGGACAGACACGTTAATTTATAATTTATGCGATGCGGCAACGAGCGAGAGTGGACAATTTGACAGTTTGTTATCATAAAAAACAAATGGACATCAGTTTTTCATGCGTCTGTCCTGTTATTGACAGTGAATTTCGTCATAACATTGTCAAAGTAGTCTGTGGATCCACTCGGCTATTGCCTTGTGGATCCACAGCTACTTTGAAAATGTTATGACGAAATTCATGATCAATAACAGGACAGACGCATGAAAAACTGACGTCAATTTGTTAACTGCACAACCGTCGAACACGTGCAGCTGAAGATGACATAGGAATGTCAGAACATGTTTTGTAAAATAAAAATGTTTTTTTCCTTTTTAAAAAGGTCTAATGTTTTACCTGCATAGAGATGAATTTGAAAAGTTATTGGAGAAGGTGTTCGCGAAGTCAGTTATGCACTTGTCAACTTCCTGCTTATGCTTGTCGGAACACGGAGAGAGTGATAACATCAGGGGTTTCTCCAAGTCCAATCCGCTGCAGTATAGCGACTGGACCTCCTTTATATCGGCTGTGTGGAGGCTTTTTGTATGATCACTGGTAGGTAGGCATTTCTCGGATTTTGTTAAGACTTGGTAGTACAATATCCAAACCTGAAGCCTTAAAATCAAAATCAT
>JAHPZR010021019.1:17500-20000 GCA_019787425.1 Platygyra sinensis | reverse complement strand
ACAGGCTCATTAAACCTGATTTGGTCACAATAGGAAAATTTTGCTGTCATTTCAGTCGTATACTTGGTGGCGTAGTTGATTGAGTCAATGTCAGCTTCAGCCCGCGCGCTTAAACTATGCCTTGCGAGATGCGCAGAATGTGTGCGCACAAACAAATGTAGGCACCGTCCTTAAGGAGGCTCGAATTAACAAATTGACGTCAGGTTTTCATGCGTCTGTCCTGTTATTGATCATGAATTTCGTAATAACATTGTCAAAGTAGCTGTGGATCCACTCGGCTATTGCCAATGAACGCGCCAGGATTTCTGCAGTTACCGTAACAAGGGTTTCAGCTGCACGCAAGCGCTCAAAGACACGCGTCAAATGAATCAAAATTAGCCCACCGGAAGACAAGACGGGGTATACACCTGAATTTAAGTGAAATTTTGGTTAGTTTAAAGAGAGGTTGAAAGGGAAAAAAAGGGTTATGGAACACCACCAGACAGTTGCCCGACCGCACAATGGCACCCCAGGTTGTTGGGCAACTGTTTGGAGTGTATCTACCAATTTTTAACTCAAACTCTTATTTTAAAACAACACCAAATCTTCTAAAATTCTTATTTCCATAAATTTTACTAATCTTTTGAGAAAAACTATTTATCTCCAAATATACCTAAAAATCCCCCAAAAATTTACAAAACAACCCAAAACATAGATATGTGAAATGAGCATAGAGATTCTTGATTGCTTGAAACGTAAACGAGATATTTGCATTAAAAACATAATACCCAGCCAAAATACGGCTTTCATGTGGACCCCCGCCTTAAATCTTCCGTAAAATCGTGCGAACCGCAAATAAAATCTGCAGAAAATATTTGTTTCTAGCTCGAAATTTTGTTTGTTGACCTATCTTGATTTTTTGCATGCACGCACCATTCACGATGGCACTTCAAATATAAAAGTTTCGGAGAAAATTATCTAGTAGAATTTCCTGTAAGCCATAAAACGCATTTTCTTTAAATATATTAAATTCTACTAGCTAACTTTTTTCCATACTTTGCCTGTCTTTCCAACAAAGACCGATAAAAATAGTAAGTCATCGAATTAGTTTTTCAGATAATTTACAAAAACTGAAATTTAGTGGACGTTTTTGTGGACGTTGTTCGTTGCCATGGTAACTGACATTACGTCACAAGTACCTTCAAAGTATAGCCCAGCCATAGAGTTGCAACGAGACATATAGTTTGCCCACACCTTAAGCCCGGTTCTGACGTCGTACTTCACATGAGCCGAATCGTATGCATTCGATTCATGTAAAGTACGGCTTCTGAACTTGGCCTTGAATTATAGTAAAAATATATTTGGCGAGTATTTTAGAAAGAACGATAAGTTTCCAATATGTCATTTGACTGATTTGTAACGTTTATACGTTTGGTTAAATAATTATACTTCAAGCAAACAAATTACACGGCGATCGATGAAGCGGGTCTATTTTTGATGCAGCAATAAGTGCAATGTTTGCTTAACTTTACTAACTGCAATAAACCCTGTTGGAATGGAGATCGCGACCATTGTTAACTACTTAATTCAGGTACAAGTTGATTGGTATGACAGAATCATTTGATAGTTTCACCTACGCATATTATGAATTATGCATGCTCATTCAACATTCAACTTCGCTTTCTTTACGCGATGGTCATCACCGAAACAAGGAAGCGGATTTCTCTTGGAGCTTACTTGCTCTCAGGAGACAAAATCGTCAGTACTCCACAGATAAATGCATGCTTTTACTAAAGATGACAGCTATATTCTGACTTGTAAGCGTAAGTTGCTTGGCATGTGCATGAACTAGGTTTGATTGTGGATTCAGATCCTTTCAATTGCAATGTTGCACAATATACGGCGGAATCCCAAAGCTTGCATTTAAATTTTATATATATTTGATCGGTACTAAGTAAACTCGATTTCATTGCCACGCTTCTCTTTTCAGTGCAATAATAGTTCTTTGCCTCTGAGTCACTCACGTTTTGTCTGAGGACTGATATGCTTTATATATAAAGAAAGGAAACGCGACTTCAAATATTTTCACTTTCTTTCGGACCGGTATACTGAATTCATGCGTATCAAAGCGAAAGTGCAGTGCCTGACTTATTACGATTTTTGCACACACAGAGAATAGTATTAATATCTGTCGAGTGCTTTCAATTCATGGACTACCTGCAGGGATCACAATGCTGAGAAATATCAGTTTCTAAGCGTAAATACGGAGTTTTATAAACCGGATTATCTATATTTTAAGCCACGAGAAGTTTAGCTTACCCAATAAAGCAGCGGCTACAATGAAGAGACAATTCATGGTGCTGGAATTTGTCATTAAGAGCCCGACGAACGATGCGGAGGAATTGAACTCGAGAGACAGATGTTCACCTGGAGCTTAAACAACTTCAAACCCTCACTTCGGTCAGTATTAATGGTTAGGCTAAGTTCAAAATCTGCTGTTGTAAGCAGAAAAAATAAGTGT
>JAHPZR010021019.1:0-12500 GCA_019787425.1 Platygyra sinensis | reverse complement strand
ACGAAAATAATACACTGTATTCGTATCCTTTTTCGGTTGCCTTATAACCAAATTTATCACTGAAAAGGATTTAAAAGCCATTCAAACCAAGCCGTTCGGTTACCGCAAGGTGTATTTCGTGACAGTTTCGCGATACAAATCGGGAACCAGATACACTCGCTTACAAGATATTGTATCGACAATAAACGAGACGTCTTGGGCAATCCGCGGCAGACACAGAACTGTTTTGCTTTCCGGGTCTGAGTTTTCGAGACTCTTAAGAGCTCGCGAGCATTTATCATGAGTGAGCGAGTGAACGAGAGTATCTCCCGGAGTATCTGAGCACAACGAAAACTGGCAACGAGAACTGGCAATGGAACTAATAAAATAAAGAGAAATGGCAATGGATTTAATAAAATAACCGTATACATATTCTCCCCTCCAAGCAAAAAAGGGAAAAACTGTTTGAAGCAACTGGAACATGCGTTTGGTGAAGTTTCATGATTGCAGCATGTGTTTGAGATTTGCAACACAACTGCGACCCCCCTCGGGTGGGGGGGGGGGGGAGGGGGTTCATGGGATGTGCCACTGGAAAGGGCCGCATTTTCACGACTGGATTGACTATCATGGGGTCGCATTTTCAATAGAGTTACTAGAATGGGGTCGCACATTTTCTGAATTTTGCAACCTCGTTCCCAGGGCCCCAAGCCAGGGAAAAGACCCTGGGAACGAGGTTGTGAATTTTGGGTAAGACATTTCTTTATTCTGGTTAGTTTACGTGAAAAGTTAATTGTTCGTTATTCAATATAAGCTACATACATAAATAGAAAGTGACTAAATTGGGAACGCGAAAATTCCATGTTTGCCCAAAAGTGACTTAGACGGAGTCTATAATTGGCCACAGAATAGACTATAATGGGGTAGGGGGTCTGAAAGGCCAGTGGCACATAACCAGCAAAATTGACCCAAGTAACCCCCCTCCCCCGGGCCGCGAAAGAAGTGATTAAATCATGCAGGTTAAATATTTTGCCAAAGCGAACGGCGCTTTCACCATTTTCTTACATTGAAGGCATCACAGATTTATAGTTTACCAATTACAGACTGTTTCCTTGTTTGAATCGCGATTCTGAGGTCGCAAAGCGTATACCACCTTCGTCGTCCTCATCCTCCTCCGTCACGTCACTTTCCTCAACGACCTGACTCGATAGCGCTAAACGATGCAATTAGAAAAGCCCTCCCCTTTACCGCTAACCGCAGCGACTCAACATCACACGAAGATGATGCTTTGCTGGATAATTCATCATTTGAGGACTTTTTCCACTGAATAAAACTGCCTAAAAGACTGACCTCTGTGAGAGCTAACTTTGTGGGACATACACTGACACGAAGTGACGCCAACGAAATTTACACACCTTATGACGTCATTAGTTCCCGAATTGCATTTTTTGTCGACTTTGGAGGGATAGGAAAATGTTTTGGAGGACGAACCAGAGCTCAGATTCGAAAATTATGAATTCATTTAACATGGACTTCAATTTTCTGGAATAAAAAAGGGGGCAAAAGTTTCATTTCATAGGCAGTTTCCTTCTGAAAGGTCTAAATACAATGCTGCAAAGGACCGCAAACGAAAATGCTGCCGGTTTCCGTAGGATCTGTAAAAGATTAGAAAACAACGATACAAGGCTGCGACGTAGAAAGCTTAACTGGGCAACGACATGGTAGAGTTCACACTGAAAGCCAAGAATTGCAACCGTGGACCTTGTTGGGTCTCGTCAGCACGGGTGTAGGCGAGTAATAAAGTAGTCGGTTGATCCTAAGTATATAAATTAAGGCAAGGGACATAAGTTATTCACCCGAATGGTTAGGGGGTAGTCTATCTTTTGAGGCTTCAGTTGTAGCACCATGAAACTTTGCCAGGTTAAAAGGGTGTCGAAAACATGCAAATTAGGTCACGTGACTTTGTCAAATGGGAACACTTTTCTTAATTCTTTAAACTATGGTGTTCGTTTCATGATTTTAAGGCCAGTAGACGCATCTTTTCTGCGCTTTGAAAAGTTGAGATAGTTAAAAGAAAGTTTTAAAAAGGCAATTACTTTTATCGGGGGACTGTTTACTAGTAGAAAAAACCGTTTATTTCCAAAATCAATGAAACATTAACAATTGCCAAACGTAGTTCCTTTGCTGTTGTCATCAGGACGTGTTCTGTACCAGTTCAGTTGAAAATTAAACTGTTCCCATTTTTGCTTAAAAATGTCCCCCGGTTTTGTGCCGTATCGAGTCACTTGACCTAATTTGCATACGTTTGACAAGTCAAAACTAATAACTTTAGAAGATGTATTTGTATACCAAGAGATTATGTTGTCATGAACAAAGGCTCAGAACGTACACCACCCCCAACTTTTTTTTTTAGGAAAGTAACTGCTGATCCTTGCCTTTACCTGCGTCGACCGACCATGCACTAAATGCCGGATATGGTGATGACCTCAGATGAAACTCAAATAATTTTTTTTTTGCAGATTGGCCAATGTCACATGCAAAATGCGTGAAAAAGAACAACAGGAAAAATCCAGAATGTCATGTCGATGTCGCGATAAGGAAACTGTGGACAGACAAATCTTTTTCAAGTTTCACGTAAACCGGCAGCATTTTCGTTTGCGGTCCTTTGCATCATTGTGTTTAGGCTGTTCAGTATTTTTGGAGCCGTGGGTCTTTTTAGATTATCATTTTAAACATGGTTTGGCCAGGATTTTTCTGCGGGACAGTTTTTGTCTGTCCTCAGTTTCCTTATCGCGGCAACGACATGCCGTGATATTCTGGATTTTTCCTATCGTCCTTTGTCACATGTTTTGCATGTGACATTATCCAATCTGCAATAATCTTGCAATTACTTTAGAATATCGAATCTCGTAAGCAAACTATTGAAAATACCTGCACAGTGATGGGTCTGAGGAGTCCTTGGAAAAAGTTGTCGCAAACTCATTTATGCACTCTTTCACTTTTTTCTTGTGCTGGTCGGAACAAGGGGACAAAGAGGACACAAGAGGTATCTCCAGGTCAAAGCCACTGCAGTATAACAACTGGATCTCCTTAATATTGCCCACCTCTACCTTTTGTGGACGACCCCAGCAACTCTCAGCTTTAGCTAAATATTTGTAGTACAAGATCCAAAATTGGAGCCTTTTGTAAAAAAAAAAAAAAAAAAATTATCAGGAGAAACAATATACATATCTTTTGTCAATATTTACAATTTTGAATCAATATTGGAATTGCCCTGGATATCTTAACTCCTCGTCTATTTCACTTACACTTCTCCTTTCTATTTGTTTAATTCGAGAAATAAGAGAACCCGCGTTCCTGTTGCTGTTGCTGTTATTGTTATTTCTGTTGCTGTTACTTTTTTCTGCTGTTGCTACCGTTGTTTTTGCTATAGCTGTTATTGTTGTTTTTATTGCTGTTGTTATTGTTATTGTTGTTGTTATTGTTGCTGTTGTTGTAACTGCTATAATTGTCGATATTGTTGCTGCTCTTCTTGTTGTTATTGCTGCTGTTGTTAATTTTATTGCTGTTGTTGTTGTTGCTCTTGTTGCTATTGCTATTGTTGTTGTTATTGGTGTTATTGTCATTGTCGTTGTTCTTGTTATTGATACTGTTAGTAATATTGCTGTTGCTGTTTTTGTTGTTGTTGTCGTTGCTGTTGTTGTTATTGTTGTTGTTGTTATTGCTGTTGTTGTTGTTTTGTTTTTGTTGTCGTCGTTACTGTTGTTTTTATTCCTGTGCTTGCTGTTGTTGTTATTGCTGCTCTGTTGTTGTTGTTGTTGTTATTATTGCTGTTGTTGTTGTTATTATTATTGCTGTTATTGTTGATGTTACTGCTGCTGTTGTTGTTTCTTTCTTTTTTTGCTACCGGTTTTGCTATAGCTGTTGTTGTTGTTTCTGTTGCATTTGTTGTTGTTGTTGCCGCTGCTGTTGTTGTTATTGTATTGTTGCTGCTGCTGTTGTTATTGCTATAGTTGCTGTTGATGTTGTTGTTGTTGATGTTTGTTGTTGTTTTTATTGTTGTTGATGTTATTAGTATTATTGTTGTTGTTGTTATTGCTGTTGTTGTTATTGCGTTGTTATTGCTGTTGTTGTCGATGTTGTTGCTGCTCTTCTTGTTGTTATTGCTGTTGTTGTTGTTGATGTTGTTGTTAATATTATTGTTGCTGTTGTTTTTGTTGCTGCTGCTGTTGTTGTTGTGGTTGTTGTTATTGATGTTGGTGTTCATATTGCTGTGGTTGTTGTTTTGTTGTCGTTGCTGTTGTTTTTGTTGCTTTTGGTGTTGTTACTGATGTTGTTGTTGTGGTTGTTGTTATTGATGTTGGTGTTCATATTGCTGTTGTTGTTTTGTTGTCATTGCTGTTGTTTTTGTTGCTGCTGCTGTTGTTGTTATTGCCGTTATTGTTATTGCCGTTGTTGTTATTGCTGTTTTTGTTTGTTGCTGTTGTTGTTACTGCTGCTGTTGCTGTTACTGCCGTTGTTGTTGTTGTTGTTTCTGTTGCTGTTGTCATTATTGTTGGTGCTGTCATTGTGGTTGCTGCTGCGGTTGTTGTTGTTGTTGTTATTGCTGTTGTTATTGTTACTGTTGTTGTTGCTGTTGTTATTTTTGCTCTTATTGTTGTTTTTGATGTTGTTGCTGTTGTTATTGCTGCCGTTGTACTTGCTTTTGTTGCTCACGGTTTTTATTGCTGTTGCGGTTGTTGTTGTTATTGCTGTTGTTGTTTTGTTGTTGCTCCTGTTGTTGTTGTTGCTGTTGTTGCTTTTGTTGTTTTTGGGGTCAAATATGACTGCCAAACCTCGTAGCTACCTTTTGCTTATTCATGTAATCAATTTCGTTTGGATTTTATGACGATTTGTTTTCAAAATTCTGTACATTTCTTGTACCTTGACTTCTTTTTTATCAATTTTAACTTAAACGAAACGTTTTTTGGATGCAAGATTGTGGATCCAAGATGGCAGAAAATATGTGAAGTCATTTTGGCGCATTTCACGTCATAATTGACACGTGGTTATTACTAAAGTAACTTATTTCGGCTGTTTAACACGCGGTGTAATTTTAATTACTAATTAGTAAATATTCCCATGCTCTCGAAATAAAACATTTCAGGCTGAATAGGATTAAGAGTGTAAACAAATAACTCCCTTTTATGATACCGCAAAATTCGGATATCTCCTTTGTAGAAATACGTTCTCTCATGGACTTCTAACGAGCAAAATGGCTTAGCTATTGTAGCTGTTATCTTTATTGTAGTATCAAAATATAGAAATTGAGGTTTCATTCGTTAAATTAAAAACATCCTTAAATAAATGCATGAGAAAAGGATTCTTTTAAGAAATCTTACTTTCAATGATCTTACCCACAGTCTGCAGAAGGGTCCTCATAAAGCGTTTTAAAGAAGAGTGATTCGTAATCCCGGAGAGTGCAATAGTAATCCATGAAGGAACAACTGCCAACCGCTGACTGGCCTGCACCGAACCTCTGTAGAAAACCTAAATATCAAAATCGGTATTAAAATCCATAGCGACATCAAGAACCACATATAACACTTGTGAGCAGTCGGACGATACTGCATCGATTCTAAGACCAGCTTTTCGTTCCTGTCTACATTGGTTAGGAGGCAAAAAAAAAACAAAAAAAAAACAAGGAAAGTGTTAAGGAAGTCTAGTGGCTTCCAGATTGTGTCGATAAATGAAATTTTAATTAAATGACGCGTCGCAAGGCATCTTCCATCTTTTCTGACAATTATATGACCTTTAAGGTTTTGTCGGATTGTCATGGCAAACACTCTAAGTCTTTAGCGAGAGCTTAGAATTTGTGATTTGTTGAACGTTTAGAAGTTGTAGAAAGTATAACAAATGTATACTTTGACTAAACTAAGTTAGTTTAGGATAGGAAAGGAAAGTTGATGAAAAGAAATAAACTGAAAGATTGATAATGTAAATTATTTTGCTGTAGTGGTGAGTCATATTTTGAGTTAATGTTTGTATAATGAAGGCTCCAGCTGGATAGTAAACATCACCGAGACAAAGAACTGCATGATTTCATTTCCCCCGCAATTTAGCTAAGCTAAGTCAGTCAACTTCACTGAGTTCGGTAGATCGACGCATATGGATTAGCGAAGTAGGCTGCCGGACTTGCAACCCGAACGAAAAGTTGTTGTCACCAGTTTAACCAGATAGCATAGTAATCGTAGCCTAAACTGGATATCGATTCGTCGAAAAATAATGATTTAGAAAATACAAACCTGAGAATCTAATGAAAGTGTCCCATTACGTATTGCCAACCCTTGTCAGTATTGCAATCGTCGAAAACCTGTCAATTACCATCCTATACTAATCATGGTCAAGACAAGAGGAAATCTTACTTGGTGTAAATTAGACTACCGAGCTATTCATTGTTTCAGTGCATATTTTCACAGAATGTTCCTATATTGAGTTATAAACCACACGTTACAATCCATTATGTTTCGGTTATTAGTTCAGCAACTTTCATTTCTTGTAATGAGCACCCAGACTCTTGAAGTTCATGAATGAGTTTGCTGACGAGTTTTAATTTAACATTCAATCAGTACTATTAGAAGCCATTGGGCAATGCATGCTCTGCATTATTGTGTGGCTTACACGAGGTGTAAAGCCACATTATGGTATCACCTGATTTATTTATTTATTTATTTGTTTGTCTACGAGAGTCGAGCGCCTGTCACGTGGTCTAGTACCTGCGGCGACATTAGGAGCCGAACTAGTAGTCTTGGTTGTAAGCTTGGGTTCGAGTAATTTTCTTCAGGTGATCGTATCACGAGTTAGTTCTCCTGGCACAAGCCAACAGACACAGACCCAGCTTGTGTTATAAGTGCAGATTGTGCAAGAGCGTTTACGCTCTTACACTAGTTGAATCTTCGGTAAGGGTTGTAATGTTTTGGTTTTCACTTTATCCAGTACCGCATAAATTTGCGCTGACTCATAATAAGAACATTAGACTACAAGTAGTCGGTTTTTGTTCCCGAAATCCTCCGCGTGCGGAACTCAAAATATATTATGCAAACTCGGGAAAGAAACGAGGAGGGAATGGGGATCGATCGCATGTTCCAGTAATTTCTAGCGCGCCAGGAAAAGAACTCAGGAATTTCTAGCGGGCTAGGACAAGAAAGAGGCTGCTCGCAGTCTATAAGAACATATGGTTTGTACATACAAGTTTTAGTAGGTCGATAAGCATGTCCCACACGCGACAGGTCAAGGGTTTGGTATCCGATAAACTTGAAAACAACAATTAATTTCCGGTGAAGTACTTAGCGCTGCGAAACAATAAGATAACAAGGTGTTTATTTGAAGGAGAAAATTTGACAACTGTTTGTTGTTTCTCCTATTTTGAAGTTTGCGAACGTTGTTGACGTACTGTCACTTTATCCGCACTGGAAGAGTTTACAATTCTGAAATCATATCATTTCATGCTGAGGAAGGGAGAAAGGTTTATTTAAAATATTGAAGGTAAAACATTTATTTTCAGTAATGTAATGCCTTTTAAACGCTGACATATGGCATTCTTTTGGATAAGTAATATTTCAATTATTTCATGCTGCGCTATGTCGCGCACGGGTTAAAAACAATCCATATAAAAGAATGATTTTAAAAACGCTCCAGAGGATTTTCTTTTAATCCAAGAAACAGAGACACAAACACTACCTTTCCGTAAATGTTTTTTTGGCAGAAAAAGAGAAAGCAGTGAAGAAGAAACCAAAACATGAAAAGCATACACAGTGGGATTTGAACTCTTGACCTCTCGCGTGACGATCCAGCATGTATCAACTTGTGCATTACTAGTATTTGGAAGTGTTAAACCTCAGTTTTGACAAAAAAAAATTATCTTGTGGTTTTTGACTGCAGCACAGAGAAAACATATACAAATACATGTAATGAAAACGTGTAAGCAAGCCTCAGTAACAGACAGTTTGTTAACCTTGAACTTTCTTTTCTATTTTTACAAATGACAACACAACCCTGAATGGATAAAGGTTTTATGCGCTTGTTCGAAACCTAGACTGCACTCGCAACACAAGTACTTCGTTAACGAGCACTGCCTCATAACACCCTTTCATAATTTATTTTCCAAGTTCAGTGGCTAACAGCCGCTTTGATCTAAGTTGTATCACCCCTTCACTTCTTCACTTCGTGTTAGACATTTAGAAACCCGGCAGAGTCGGAGACACCCATATGAAAAGGCAAGCAATACTTCCTAAGGGAAATACTTTACTTCCTAAGGGAGAATAATATGGAAGTTGCTTGAGCTTCATTAGAACCCTAAAAGATACCACTTAAAATGAAAGAAGTGCGACCACTAACCACTACTCAAGAAAGGATACCGCCGCGCGCCCATTCACTAGATAACCTGGTTTGTTTTTCAACGTATCATGTGGTTGACGTGGTTGCCTCCCGCGCGTGCGAATTAAAACATTTTTACAGTATGAAAGAACAAAGCTTCTCAATTAGTAAACAGACCACATTTTCGAGGTCTGCGTTTTCGAGGTCTGCGTTTTCGAGGTCTGCGTTTTCGAGGTCTGCGTTTTCGAGGTCTGCGTTTTCGAGGTCTGCGTTTTCGAGGTCTGTATTTTCGAGGTCTGCGGTCTGTGGTCTGCGTTTTCGAGGTCTGCGTTTTCGCGACACGCTACCAACACCTATCCATTAGATAGTGATTTATCATTTGAACAACAAGCGTTCTTTCCATTTTTTGACCAACTGGGTCCTGCTCTGACTTGGAGTATTCTAAATCGTGAAATTTGCTCCAATGAGGATATAGGTTCTGCCAAAAGAGATCTGTCCTGCCCTCCTATTATCTAAAAAGTGAAGCCCTAGAGCCGACTGGCTCATGGCAGCCTGAGGTTATCCCCGTTTCTGTAGCATGAAGTGGCTAGAAGTATTTCTACTCCCCCTGGACGGGATGCTAGTCCATCACAGATCACTCCCCTGCAATTTGTCAGGCTTCCCCAAGAATTTTCTTTAAAATCCAAACATCTACTAATCGTGTACGTGAATCAATTTTTTGTAACCGAATCTACATAGAGGAAAATCTACAGGATTCCAATTATATGTAAAAAAAATCGTATCGTAAGTACCTCGGTCCCAGAGGTTTTTCTTGATTTTTCTCTGCATGAGATGACAGAACCAGAGCCACGAAGAGGCAAAAAATACCTCTGGGACCAGGGTAACTCGTAAGCCACACATGTCCGCACCGCGGACCTATTTTTGCATTATGATGACATTATGATATCGTACGAACCCAACTAACGATGATAACTTACTAGTGTTCAATTTCCGCTGATGAGAAAATTAAAATTTAGATGTAGTTCGTTCCAGATTTACTTACCTAAAACAACAGCAGCTGTAATGAGGAATTTTATCATCTTGCTGAAATTTGCAATTGAAATTATCACCAAGAAACAAACGTTGATCGAAGACCGATTTATCTTCACAAGCACCCTCAGAAGCCCTAATCACGGCTTCCAACCCCCATTTCAGTCACCTTTTTGTTGTTGGATAAACAGCAGAATTTCAATCCACTATTTGATAATATGGACTTTCAGAATCGTGGCCTTAAAATTGGCTTTCCCGATGAAAACAAAATGGTTGTTACGTGACCCTGGGCTGCGTCTCCTCGCGTTGAATCCTGGATAAGGTAAGTTATATAGGCATCATGTTTCCAAGGCGAGACTTCCTTGTGTTAAACTGAAGCATAGATCTAACGATGTGCACTATTTTGTTCGGCAACTGCCAATTAATATCATCTCCAAAGACGCATCCTCTGCTTGGTCTGTGAAATTGTAAACGATGATTTGGAATCGTTTTCATCAAGAAATGGCTCGACGAAGATTCATCAAGATTTCAGTGATAGTCGTTGCTTTGCTTTACGCACATACCACTTGGATATGTCATGCAACAGATTTACTCGACACCAAAACTTTTAGCCAAGTACTGTCTAAACTGGCCATGGAAGGACTAGGTGTTTTTTTGATGTAACTTTTAGGGAGTCTCGAATCAGCGTAGAGTTTTGACCGTACGTCTTTCCACCCGAAATCTCCCCTAAAATATTCAAAGCTGGGTAGAATAGCTTCTAAAGTTTCGGCAAGGGTTATTGATACTTTTTCTTTCCCTCTGAGACATGGCTAGCATTTTTGGGAATCAATTTTCGACCAGTATATCAGCATGCAAGGATGATTTTAGTCGTTAACGTTTCCGGTCACTTGAATTTTCAATAAAGTAATCCGAGCAAAATGAACTTTGTACAGCTGTAAAAAATATTTTAAACTTCACGAAGATCTTTAAAATTTCATTCTTAAGCTTATGTTTGGTCTGGCTCGTATGGTGCTCCTACCAGGTCGTGATGCTCATTGCAATACTGACTGTAATGCGCAAGCAGATTCAATAATCGCTCATACATAAGTAACAAGAGCTCCAGCGCACACTCAATTAATGTAGGCATGGCAACTGAAGTTTAAACTTCGCGAGCAGAATTCCAAAACCAACTTTCGTCTTCAATGTTCTTGTTGCCATCACTACAGGACAGCGTGACATTTACAATTATTTTAAACTAAACAATGAAAATTTAATCCAGGGGTTTTGACGTTTCTGTTTTTTGTGTGTATTTCCCCAGCTTGATGCACCATCGTTTTAAAAGGTTTTTACAGTCCATGCACACAATTTTAGATCTTTTGGCAATATTTTATTGACATCATTACCCCAACCTTCGTGCACCTTGGCCGCCGTACGTTTGTTTTAATTTTACTTCGCACAGACGACTCAGTCGCATCAAGTTACTCGACATATAGAGAATTACACGAGAGAGGTGACTGTTTACTTCCTTTTACTCTTTTAAACTGATGACACCGGAGCTAATTACTATTTGAATTACAAAGATGGTATTCGATTTATTTACAAAGCATAGACACCGATGATTTGGCTTTTTATTCGACGGTTGTCTCGTTAAAAATTCGCTGCTCATATTTTCATTTAATCCTCATCCACTATCGTTATAACTAAAGGTTACGTCTCTGAACTATAAAGAGTCTACTTGTGCTTATATGAAAGCTGGCTGGATGTCAAGTTTGATAGTATGATAATGTTTTGGTGAATCGTACTGTGTATCCCTCTAATAGTTCCAAATAGATATAGTTAACTTGTGTCAAAATAAATTTAGCTTAACGAGGCTCGAGGCCGTAATGTTGTCAGACGGTTAAGACTTCAAATGGCAGAATGTATCCCATAAAATACCATTAAAATACAAACAGATAAACAAGCGCGAACATGTCTCTAGAGTAAGAAAATAAGATTGATCACTGTGGGCAAATAATGAACCGCGGATGAAAATGAGCCGGTCTTTTATTAATGATGAGCACGAATAGCGCAGTTTTACAGCACTCGCCTTCCATCAATATGGATCGGTCGGTCCGGTACCATATGTGGGTTGAATACGTTATTTGTTTCCCCTTAGTCTGAAAATTTTCCGTCAGGTTCTCTCTCCACGAAAACCAACAGTTTTTTTGAATTTCCAGTTCGACTGGGATGGATGACCCACGTAGCCAATTGCAGAAAGGTAAGAGCACTGGGGCGAGTTTCTTATATCGATTAGATTGAAAATTTAAACATTTCGGCTGAAATTTTAATGAATGAAAAGCTACCCAGCCAAGTTTAAGAGTTTTCAGCAGAAAATTGTCCAAATGGGAGCCTTGCAAACGTTGCAAAATTCCTGACAAACCCTTATAATTTTGTGGCCTGTCTACCCAATCCATGCACACTCTCTATTTTGGGTGATATTTGAAGAGCCACCATCTTGCCGTTTTCTTCCTCCAAATACTTCTATTTGTGGTCAAGACTCTCAAATTTAGTTGATCTTTCATTTGAATATCTTAGTTTTCCAAACAAATGGAAACCAACCATACTCTTACCCAGTCTTCTCACGTTTCTGCAATTGCCTATGGAAATCGGCTAAGGTTTAAGGTGGCTCAATACAGTTTTTTGTTTTTTTTGAGACTTTTAGAACTAGGCGCGATTTTTCAGGCTTGAAACTGTACTGTTTTGAATGGCCGTGCAATTCTTTTAAGGTAACTCTTAAATGTACCTTTCGTTGTGTTTAACTCATAAATTAAGGTTGCAATGTCCTGTTATATAACAACAAACTTGACCCACTTTTTGCCATCAGTTGCATTTATCTTAAAAACTAAGCCGGTGACCCCATATTTTTTTAAAAATCTTTTTATTACACACAGAAGAAGAAACAGGCAAAATTAGAAAAAATTCTGTGGAGTAGATTTTGCTTAAATTGAAAAAAATTGAAATTTCAAGATTGGTAAAATTCCACTCCATAGTTCTTTTTTATAATTTCGCCCATGCATTCCGCTTTTGTTGTTGAATAAGTTTTCGCATTAAAAAAGTAGGGTCACCGGATCGGTTTTTGAGATATTAGCTTCGTGGTTAAGTAATTTTCAGCGCGCGTTCTA
>JAHPZR010021016.1:0-7500 GCA_019787425.1 Platygyra sinensis | reverse complement strand
TTAAAAAGAACTCCATCGTACAAAACACCATGCTTATTCGAATTTCTAATAAAAAATAATTTTGGTTTTAGACGTTGTCAAAATAGCCAGTTAAGTAAACAGGTAGTAAAATCGATTGAAATACATAAAATACTCACAGTATTGCCCGAAATTCCGCTTTATACACTGTCTCAAAGTCACAGTTATTCATTCCGGCGGAACGAGGTTGTCATTTGGCGCGAATGAGCTGCGAAGAAACTCTGCGGTTATGTATTCCTGTCAAACGGAGTATCTTGATTGGCTCTTCTACCTTGGGCATCCAAACACCATTGCAACTTACTACGCTAAATGTCATGGGCGCTTCGTGTGATCTTTTTGACGTATCCATGGATATTTAACACGCAAAATTTACCTCGGGAAACGTCGTTCACACTACTTAATACAGTTTCCCGTGGTAAAAGGACAATTTCCCACGGTAAAAGTGCCCCGTGTAACCGCACCTTCTGTTTCTAAGACGGCACTCCATTGGACACTGGAAATATGGCGCTAGCAGGGCAGAACCAACAATACATGGAAACACGCTATTGAAACAGAGAAGAGGGGCTTGGGGCACAGCTGGAGCTCACTCCAAAAGTTGGTCGGGGTCAGATAGCTGTGGAAGTCCTTTGTTGCCACCCTGTGCGCCAGTGGGCATGACGGGCTGTCAATGATCAGCTATAACTATATGACAAGTTCAATTGTTGCTATTAGGGGGAAAGTTTGAGAACGCTACATTTTTTAGTGCGGATCCTTTCGACTGTGATGTTGGTATTCCCGGAATTTACTTATCTAAAGTTGTTTTCTGCTAGTTTTGGCTGGTCGTTTCTTTTGATACTAAACGGACCTACACGGTAATTAACTCCTCTTGTTACATTTACATTTCGCACATAGCACTGGTAAGAAAAGCGTTCCAAACCGGCTTTGGTAGCCTTTCTTGCACGGTCAGTAATGATCAAACAACTTTCTTGACCCAGAGGCGAAAGTTTCGATTGTGAAAGTACATACTTTGTAGATGTCGCACAATAACAAACAAGAAAGGATGAATTGAAAAAGTTGATTGACGTCTCCGGGACATGAGATTTCAAACAAAAGGAATCTCTTAGGAACAAATGACGCAATCTCGAGACGTTTACTTAGACATCAATGCATAAGTCAAAACCTGGAACAAATTAGCATGCTAAAGCTCGCAGTAATCCCTAAAATATTCAGATGCACAAGGAAACATTTGATCAACTTTACAGACAATCGTTGTTTTAGGAGTCGAGGTTCGAATTGATCAATTGCACTTTCTGAATGCGCTTCAAAACCTGTGTTGAAGCGCCCCTGCTATTTTATGAAATTTTGAAGTCTCTTCACTCTCTGAACATTTTCGTCGGATGAACGAGTGGAAAACGTCTGGCATAGGTGCTTCTCTTACGCTATGAAATCCCGTAAGGCCTTGGTTAGACATCGCGGTTAACTCAGGTGAGTGAAACGTTAAGATATAATTGCATTCTTTGATTTCTCTGAATCTGATTCATGCTTCCGCCATGTAGTTTAGTCATTAACTATGGTTTAGTCGAGTTTTATCTTAAGTTCACCACCAGAATTAAGATAAATTCCAAAATAGGACGTTGAGCTTTCAGGCTCTGTTTAGTTCCCTGATTAGGTGTCACGAATGGCAGACAATACTTTGCCGACACAAGTATTCTTGAGATAACAAAGTGATCAACAAATTTGACCCTTTGCCTCTCGCCTTGCAGAATTTTGGATAAATCAATATGCCGCAATTATTACACGAAGAATTTTGGAAAGACTTAGATTTAATTTTCGAACTTTTAATCCATAAAGCAATATGATCTAGTTGCGTGGTCGTTTGTCAAGTTGACAGAAAATAATATTTCCTGGTTTTTGAAGTGGCCCGCCATTTCCTCCCTTGTCAAGTTTAATCAGGCTATTTAGACACACTTCCTGCGCTGAGGAATGCAATTTGTAGATTTCCCCACGCGGCTTGCAGTCTTTAGAGGATGATTCTTTCGTTTAAATTTACTCAGCAGTTTTGAACTGAGCAGCTGGACTTGTTGAACGCCTTGAGAGGCACGAAATTGGGATGCAGGTTTAGATTGGAGAAAGAGTGAAGGTTGTCACATTGGTTAGATTAGGTTAAGGTCAACTCTGAATCTTTACCGCCAGCCGGCTCCAAAAATCAGCTTACAATACATATTCTTCAACAGTGTGTTTTATTGCTTAGAACCCACACGTCTCCGTTTGTTTGCATTGTTCTCTCGCAATATTCAAATCAATTTAACCCTTTTATCACCCCTGCACAAACTGCCTTTTATAAAGCTATGTTGCGTGCGCTCGAATTACAACAGTACAAGCATAGTGTTGGCAAATCAAAGAACAATCTATATCATTAATTAAAAATCTTTTTCGCTCCCTTTAACATGTATTCCTTTACTGACAAAATTAAACAATCAAAGCTTGCGTTCATTGACATAGTGAAAGTAAACAGACGTATTTTGCGCTTTTAGACGTTCACAATCATCATACCTGCCGTGTTAGTTGTTCCGCTTTCGATTCGCTTTAATTTTTTTTCCAGGCCTCAGGATAAACTAGCTTTTACTTTGTTTGTTTCCTCAAAATGTTGCCAAGATTGAATTAAATTTTCCTCAGTATTAGAAAATTAATTTGTAAATCCCATTAGGTAAACTATTTAATTTATAATACAAAATCTTTACGCTAATAGTTTAATTAAATCAGTGTCACGTAAAAATATCTAATGCGCAGGACAAGCCATAACAAATACGACATCGGCAAAAACCGGCATTGATCGGAGCAGCCTGCGGACCTGCGGCTGTGTCTTATGATTTGGAGTTGAAGAGGTAGGAAGATAACCAATAAGGGGTCAAAATATGTGATTTTTGCAAGTGAAGAACTGTTTATCTTTCCCAGAATGTATTACATAAGTAGCTCTCAAGATTACTAATTCACTTGATCAACTTTGTATTTCATCGCCACAACCGTGCCGAAATCCTTTTATTTGTAGCTTTAATTTCGCTCCAATCAGTATCCGTCTCTTGTCATCAGGATTTAAAGATGTCCTGTTTTTCAAAAATATCATAGAGCTGAAACATGAGCTGATACATTTTTTTTATAGAACCTGGACAAACAAGAATCAAAGAAAGAAAGGTGTGCACGCTGTCGGATAATGCTTGCGTTTATCAACTATTATTATTCAACAAATTGTAACACTATCCAAATATGGTCATGATGCTCTCGATATCTGTCATCCGTAGGTGACGGATATCCGGCGATATACGTAGCTTCGTACGTGGGAAGAAAAAGTGAAGTGAAAAAATGTTGACAGAAAGGTTTAAAAATGTTACGAGCTTGGAAATCAATTTTGTTATCAATTTGTTGAATAAAAAAACAATTATCCTGCTCAATCTCGCGGAATATCGTCTGATTTTAGCCGACTCGGCCTACGGCCTCGTCGGCTGAGTATCAGACGATATTCCGCGCGATTTCGCAGGATAATTGTTAATTAAAGTGCGTACTTTCACAATCGAAATGTTTACCTCTGGGTTAAGAAACTTGTTTGATCTCCAAGTTGATGATTTTTCCTTACTTTTCTCACCTTTCTGTCTAGCTATAGAGAAAGTTCACGTAGGTGAACAGGGCAATGAGGTGGTAGTTACATCGATCCATTCAGTCACTATGCAGTTGGTTATTAATTCTTTGAGAGACCGAATAGCGCACTTTTGTAAAATTTAGTAATCGTGGAAAGTTGTTTGGTAACCACACTCTGAAATATGTTTAACGAAGTTATTCTTGCTAGGCTGAAACGTTTTTCTTTTAATCAGATTTCACACCCAGTCCGTCCCCGAACACATCTTGTTACTTATTCTAACGCACCCCTTTTATACTTGCTACAAAAAACATCAATTGGCTAAATTCACAGCAAAACAGCTAAGATTTCACATCTAGTCCAATGAAAGAAATGAAAAGCATCTTGTTTACTGACTTAACACGTGCGAAACAGATTGAGCCTGGATAGGGTATGGTTTTTTGGCCTCGCTGTCCTAAACAGGGTATACAATTCGACTTGCCTCTGTCCTAAACAGGTTAAAACTTGTCCTAAACAGGGTATGGTATTACGAGCCGAGAGACGTTAACGCAGACTGCGAGCAGTCTCTTTCTTTTCTTAGCCGGCGACCCGGAGCCTGCGAGAAGTTGAAAGAGCATGCGGTCGAGCGGCAGAAAAACGACGCATTTTTTTCCTGATTTGCGCAATATCAACTGAGTAAACCGACATATGGTATGTCTAGTTTCTTTGTCTAGGATAACGCGATGAAAGAAAGATGTCACCGGTGTCGTGTGAGGGATCTTGCTGGTATACATATTGTTTAAGGCTATTTTTCTCTGTAAAAGTTCTATTAGTGCTTTAATCAAAATAAAATTAACCTTAAAAATAAGTTCCACTTATTCATGATTTCCTCTTTGATTTGCTATTAGAAAAATCACCTTTCTATAGATGCAATGACGACATTTTTTTGCGCTAACTAATTTAGAGCTTAATGCTTGACGGCTTTTTGTTTAGTTCAAGTGTAGAGACGCAACAACTTGGGTTTTAGACGCATCGAGCATGATTTCTCCGATTTGAATGACTTATTAAACAGTGTAAATTCCTGTAAAACCAGCGAGTGTACGTTTTGTCGGTTGTCCTAAACAGGGTCTTAAAATGGAGGTTGCTGTCCTACACAGGGTATGGTTTTTAGCGTATTTTGTCCTAAACAGGGTCAGGAACATTTGCTTTTATGCAAAAAATAGAAAGTGTGTCTTGATTCAGTTTAAGCTTAATCGCATACCCGTCAAAATTACTGAATGCTGCCTGATTGGTTGAGACAGAGGGCATTTTTTAATCACAAGGGCACTTTTGCTAATCGAGAGGACATGAGTACTTGATGCTGATTGGCTGAGCACACCTGCATTAAGTTGGTTTCCCGCTTCAAACGGATTTTGAAAAGGAATTTCAGAAACGCATCGCTACTGAGTGGTCTGAGTTTGATCTAAACTCCGGCAAAGTTATTTCATCTTAACGTGAAAGAGAAGCAACATGCAACAAAGCGCAGTCTTTTTGTGAAAAAGCAAAAAGGATTTTCCATCCGAAAACGTATGGATTCGCTGCCTGAAAAAAGTGGGGACGGTTGGTATCGCACGAAGCATAGAGTTACAGAACTTCATGCCTGCCAAATTGAAAGTTTATTTCTTCGTTTTGCTTCGTGTCCCTTTATTAGTATCACAGGCGGGTCACCTTATCGGCGTAAAAACAGCGTAAATTGTGTTGGTACGTTACGTTTTCGCAGTGGAAAGAAGAGTTTTGGTTTCAAGAAGTTATTAGAGCTCGTTTGGACACTAACTTGTTTACGTCTTTCATCCATCGATGAAGTAGACAGTTTCACGCCGTTGCAAGCTTCGCAATTCAGGGCCGGGTTGTTCCGCAAATCTGATTAAGCTAACTCAGGGTTAGAGAGAATTTTGATTTCCGTTTTGTAACTTTTTGGTGAGATGTTCTGTTTACATTGTCTGCGCTGCAGTTTTAAGTTGTAGTAATCTCAAATTACACCAAACGTTAGAGGTGAAAAACAGTTAACGTTTAATCCTGGGTTAACGTTAACCGACTTTCGAACAACGCGGCCCTGAAGCCCACTTCTTGAAGATCCCGAAACGTTTTAGCATCTTGAAAGCCGTAGCAAAATCCCGGACGTTATGATCACAGTGCTGTTTTATTCATGTATTCTTAATATTAAGGTTATTCCTCACAATTGCACTGCGCATCCTTTCTGCGCATAATTTATGACGTCATTTAGCGCGCTCTCGTGCACGTGCACACTGAAAACATGGCGGATTTGCCTTGATATTGAGCTCTTTCAGTTGAAAAATGGCTATAGCTCACCAACGAGCATGGGCACCCCAATTTTTTTCCAGTCATTGTAATCAACTTATCATAAACTTTGCTTGAGGAAAGACTGATCTGATTTCTATTGCTGAAAATTGAATAAATAGCGAAAATAGCAAGTAAACTGTGGTCTTTTCTATTTTGCCCTATGGTAACCATGTCAAGAAATTTGGTTGAAATTTTAATCAAGGATTCAGCTTTCTGTCTAAATCAAACTTAAAAAGTTTTGTGTCCGATACAACGCATTGACTCCAGTTTAATGCGTGTTCTCATGAGTCTCGGTCACAAAAATTTACAATTATTACTGGGAATGCGTTCTTGTAATAAGCTTAAATAATGCCAAAATGGGTCATTTTCAATGTCCCAGTGCTCCTTAATGAGTATGGGCACCCCCCTTTTTAATTTCAAAATTGAAGTTCTCATATGATAAATATTCAGTGGGCAAAGTTTGAACGAAAATCTATTCTCAGTTCTATTTCAGGGGAATTACCTTAACAGAGGTTCCCTTCATACAAGAAGTTTTGATACAGATGAACCAAAAATGGCTTTACGGGCCCGAAAAGTTTCCGGGGCTTTCAAGAAACGGGTCTCTGAGGACTAAAATTAGATTGTTCAAAGGTTTGCAAGTTGTAGAGAAATTGCTTTGAGTGAATTGAACTACTTAGGGCAGGCTATCCCCGTTCTACTGCTAGCCTGTTCTTTGATGACAACCGGCAGACCTGTTTACGCGATGGCAAAATCGACATGAAAGCAGTCCTTTATGCAGAATTTTGCCCTTCATGTGACAAACAAGTAATCGCAAGTGCTCTCGGGCAATTAAGGATTTATTTCACTTGAATTTTCAAAGTTTCAGATATGTCCAGGATTGAACGTTAATGGGATTTAATTTCCTCATGATAAGCATCAAAAATTAAGTTTCCTCATTGGTAAAAAGTCACCAGAAAATTCTGTCAAATATGAAGTACCTGATATGAAAATGTCAAATAAACCTGCCAAATGTGAAGTACTAAATAAACACTGACTTGCGTTCAATTCTGGACATAAGTGCAGCAAAGTTTTCCAAATTTTGTGAAAACTTTAAAAAATACGCGTTCCCCTTGGCCCATGTGATCACATATACTTATGTTCTAACAAAGGTGATTACTCTCTCTAAGTTCTTTTACACAAATGTGCTTTGGTTTTACACAACTACGCTAAGCGATTAGCTTGCGAGCAGGCTCTTCATGGGGAAAGAAACAAGTTTGTCTCCTTCTTTCTTTCCCCGCTAAGAGCCTTCTCGCAGGATGCGAAGCGATTGGCTCACCATGGAATATATGAAAAAAATTGTGCCACCTTCTACTCCGCAATTAACCAATCGCGACTTTTTTGCACACGGACATAAGTGCACACGAATTTTCTGGACAAGCTGCACATATTTAAAGACTGGATTTGATAAAGTCTATTCTCCGTGTAAAAGTGAAACAAGAATGCAGAAATCTTTCCAAAACAAGACTATGATTACTATGAGTAAACTGAAAACAAATTTGCGAAAAAGGAATTCA
>JAHPZR010021015.1:0-28481 GCA_019787425.1 Platygyra sinensis | reverse complement strand
TTCTGTAAAGGCCGCTAAACAGCTAAGATTTCACATCTAGGTCCAACGAAAGAAATGAAAAGCATCTTGTTTACTGACTTAACACGTGCGAAACAGATTGAGCTAACATTTGCTTTTATGCAAAAAATAGAAAGTGTGTCTTGATTTTAAGCTTAATCGCATACACGGCAAAATTACTGAATGCTGCCTGATTGGTTGAGACAGAGGGCATTTTTTTAATCACGAGGGCACTTTTGCTAATCAAGAGGACATGAGTACTTGATGCTGATTGGCTGAGCACACCTGCATTAAGTTGGTTTCCCGCTTCAAACGGATTTTGAAAAGGAATTTCAGAAACGCATCGCTACTGAGTGGTCTGAGTTTGATCTAAACTCCGGCAAAGTTATTTCATCTTAACGTGAAAGAGAATCAACATGCAACAAAGCGCAGTCTTTTTGTGAAAAAGCAAAAGGATTTTCCATCCGAAAACGTATTGATTCGCTGCCTGAAAAAAGTGGGGACGGTTGGTATCGCACGAAGCATAGAGTTACAGAACTTCATGCCTGCCAAATTGAAAGTTTATTTCTTCGTTTTGCTTCGTGTCCTTTATTAGTATCACAGGCGGGTCACCTTATCGGCGTAAAAACAGGGTAAATTGTGTTGGTACGTTACGTTTTCGCAGTGGAAAGAAGAGTTTTGGTTTCAAGAAGTTATTAGAGCTCGTTTGGACACTAACTTGTTTACGTCTTTCATCCATCGATGAAGTAGACAGTTTCACGTCGTTGCAAGCTTCGCAAAACAGGGCCGGGTTGTTCCACAAATCTGATTAGGCTAACTCAGGGTTAGAGAGAATTTTGATTTCCGTTTTGTAACTTTTTGGTGAGATGTTCTGTTTACATTGTTTGCGCTGCTGTTTTAAGTTGTAGTAATCTCAAATTACACCAAACGTTAGAGGTGAAAAACAGTTAACGTTTAATCCTGGGTTAACGTTAACCGACTTTCGAACAACCCGGCCCTGAAGCCCACTTCTTGAAGATCCCGAAACGTTTTAGCATCTTGAAAGCCGTAGCAAAATCCCGGACGTTATGATTACAGTGCTGTTTTATTCATGTATTCTTAATATTAACAGAGGTTGCCGTCATACAAGAAGTTTTGATACAGATGAACCAAAAATGGCTTTACGGGCCCGAAAAGTTTCCGGGGCTTTCAAGAAACGGGTCTCTGAGGACTAAAATTAGATTGTTCAAAGGTTTGCAATTGTAGAGAAATTGCTTTGAGTGAATTGAACTGCTGGTTTTGACTACTTAGGGCAGGCTATCCCCGTTCTACTGCTAGCCTGTTCTTTGATGACAACCGGCAGACCTGTTTACGCGATGGCAAAATCGACATGAAAGCAGTCCTTTATGCAGAATTTTGCCCTTCATGTGACAAACAAGTAATCGCAAGTGCTCTCGGGCAATTAAGGATTTATTTCACTTGAATTTTCAAAGTTTCAGATATGTCCAGGATTGAACGTTAATGAGATTCAATTTCCTCATGATAAGCATCAAAAATTAAGTTTCCTCATTGGTAAAAAGTCACCAGAAAAATTCTGTCAAATATGAAGTACCTGATATGAAAATTGTCAAATAAACCTGCCAAATGTGAAGTACTAAATAAACACTGACTTGCGTTCAATTCTGGACATAAGTGCAGCAAAGTTTTCCAAATTTTGTGAAAACTTTAAAAATACGCGTTCCCCTTGGCCCATGTGATCACATATACTTATGTTCTAACAAAGGTGATTACTCTCTCTAAGTTCTTTTACACAAATGTGCTTTGGTTTTACACAACTACGCTAAGCGATTAGCTTGCGAGCAGGCTCTTCATGGGGAAAGAAACAAGTTTGTCTCCTTCTTTCTTTCCCCGCTAAGAGCCTTCTCGCAGGATGCGAAGCGATTGGCTCACCATGGAATATATGAAAAAAATTGTGCCACCTTCTACTCCGCAATTAACCAATCGCGACTCTTTTTGCACACGGACATAAGTGCACACGAATTTTCTGGACAAGCTGCACATATTTAAAGACTGGATTTGATAAAGTTTATTCTCCGTGTAAAAGTGAAACAAGAATGCAGAAATCTGTCCAAAACAAGACTATGGTTACTATGAGTAAACTGAAAACAAATTTGCGAAAAAGGAATTCAGGCGGCATTGGGAAGTCCCATAGGAGTCATCGAGTTAATCAATAAAGCCTTTACTCTCAAAAAACAATGTTAATTCTTCTTACTGATTGTGTTGATTGTTAGTCACCATACAATCTGACGATCTAGAGTTCAGTGGTTCAGCAATACTGGATCTCCAGTTTGATGGTTTTCGTTACTCTTATCACCTTTTTGTCTAGCAATGAACTGACACTGTGATGAGAAATAGAATTTAAACAGTACTGATCAGCTGATAAACTCAACGTCCCTACAATGATGCATATCTGACAAAACTCCGAACAAAAGATCAGTTTTAAACTGGTCGTAATTGTTTTCCTCGCGACAAAAGCACATGCCATAAGAAGCTCATTAGTCTCTTATTTATTTACAAAACCTTTCGTTGACCTTTGGTTAACAATGATAGCCGGCAAATCAACAGATTTTTAGTTTTACTCTTCACTACATTCTTCTTCAGTCTCGCCTTAGGTTCTCTTTCACAAGCTGTCAAACGGCGCTTCCAGGTGAAACGAAATCAAGTTCAATAACTCAGTGGTCAGTGATTTGTGGATCATTTTACGATGACCGAGATTATAGACCTTGAAAACATTTCAGAAGAACTGGACTATGACAGTGTCTACGGCAAAGATAATAACAACAATCAAAGAGTCGACGTTGAAGCCCCAGTTGACTCCATGTTAGATGTGTGAGTATATACATGTCTTTATATTTCAAGAGTTATGAATGGACAAAGTTCTTAGTTCCTAAAGAATATGTTGGGCTTCGTTGGTGGGCAAGTAAAACAAAAATTAACGATTTATCACTTTGAAGTTGATGAAGGTAAATTAACCGCCAAGGTGCATTTTTGAAGCCGACATATCGAGCGTTAGGCTTTTCAATAACGGTCATCGTAAAAAACTCGCTAAAGCGGGCGGGAGTATTAGCCTGCGAGTAGGCTCTTCGCGGAAAAGGACTTGCCCTTCCCGCTTAGGATTCTGAATAGTGCGTCCACATTTGGACGCAAAATACTTTTCGTTTCCTGTGCACAGGCAAACCGCCGTTTGTCCCCCTTTTTTGACGCCAAGTTGATTGATAGCTAAGTGTCGAGAGTTAAGCTTGGTTTATATTACGACATTACTGATGGAATCGAAGAAAAGGGAGCAAGCAAGGAAGCAAATGCAACTGAAAACGAGGGTATAACAACACCCTTTCAGTTTTAATTTTTATTTCATGTTAATTTAATTTCTGTCAAGTGTAAGGGTCAATAAAGCTGTTGTTGTTGTTGTTGTATTGCCTGAAATTACCTTTGATTTTCTGTAGAAGTGCGCCTTTACTCTAGGTAAACTGAAAGCCCAACGTTTTATCTCTTTCCTGATGTTGTAGTCAAATGTTCGACAAAACTGACTCGCTTCAACTATAGGTCGCTATAGAAATTATTTCCTTTATGTCAGTTTAGTGCATTTACATTTTCAACCTCGGGGAAAATATCAATAGCAAAGTATATTATATTATTATTAACGTCACTAATGTGAGACAATCACTGGTGTAAACCTCTCATCAACATCTCTCCTGGGGCGTTACTTAAACAGTGCTAAGTGTTAATGTAATCAAATGACCCATCGACCGTAGAAAACAATGCAGTTTCCTTTCCACTTTGTGCAAATGGTCTTATAGTAAAACTGCCGTTATTTATTATAATTTTCATCTTACAAGTTGTCGGGACTGTCACCGCTTGATGAGGCGCGGCGCTCTCAACAGTCCCGCTGCTTACAAGTATAATGGCTGCTATTTCTTGACTCTATCTTCATTACTAGCTCCCTCGCTACCAAAGGTTCTCATTGCAAATTTTCTCAGTCAGGCCACCAAATGTTAAAGATATTATGGGAAACCAGACTACTCCCTCTTGGGTGCGCCTGGTTTGAATTCTTGTTCATGAAATCTTCTGTTACCAAAGAATTTTTCTTACTTTGTTAGGAAAAAAGGGCAGCAGCCAAGACTGATTACTATCAAGTCGTACACTGAAATATGTATAGAGGCAGGAGAGTAAGTTATTCTATATTTAAAGCGCTTTTTGGCGTTTAATAAAAATAAGCTAGAATTTTGTTAAAAGAAGCTAGAGTTCTCTCGGCTGCGCCTAGAACAATTCTGACGTTTCTTTCGTGTTCTCCAAACTTGGAAAATTCCGCAAGCATCCATAATTCGATATACGCACGCTAAGCATGAACCAATTCTTTATTTTACTGTAATCGTTGCAGTTGCTGTGCATTCTAGTTTTGTTTGTTTTTCACTACCGTTGCTGTGTTTTCAGATCCACAGAAGAATCGTCCCCCAGAGTTAAACCAAATTTTAAAACAGAAACCAAGTTAAAAGATTCCGAAAGAAAGACTAGACTAACAGAACCAGACGCAGAGCCCGAGTCAAGACGAAAGTTTTCGGGACCGAAGATGAAATTTCCCAAAAGCAAAGATAAAGTAAATGTTTGGAGCAAACAAAAGAAGGAGAAAGTGAAGAAGAAAGAGCAAGCGCCCTGTTGGTTGGTGGTGTTTGTATTTTGTTGTGGTGTCAGCAAAGAACATCAGTGGTATAGCTTACTGGGAAAAGGTGGGATGCAGACAAAATCTTTTAATTCATTTCTGTATTCGGAGCTTTGAGAACGCCATCTAGATCTTTTGTTGTTGGAATTCTGTCTGTCTAGCCGGATTTCCTCGAAGAGCAACAGCTGGCAATCACTGAAGTCAGTCGTTTGCTTGTCGTTAACTGAGTGAAAGCGAGACGAAGAAGGCCATTGGCTAAATCATTATCAACCTGGATGGGCGTTCTGAACTTCCTCAATTGTTGGTTTTCAGTGTCGCGCCATTCAAAATATATCGAAATAGAAATAAAAACCGTTCGATAGATACAGTCCAGAATCTGTGAAAGGAAAGAAGGTAAATATGCAAAGCCCCTCGCCAAGACTCAGGTCACAGCAATTTTTCTTAAGCACGATATGCGTAGAAATGTTTTACCCAAATTTAACGAGATTTGTAATGAGACGCCACGCTGAAGCCTATCCGGATGGGCATCAACATGGTGACCGGAAACCAACAGAAACATGTCACTGAGTTTTGCTGCAAAAGCGTAAATTTCTTTCTCGAGGAATTCAAGAACATGAAAACAATACTTTTTCTAATACATGAACTGTTCAACATGACAACTCTCTCGGCCGCCATGTAGATGCTGCGTCACGCAAAAGCTTCTAAATGTAAATGTAAATTTAAATGTAATTTGTTTACCCACGGAGCACCAACTGAAAACTCGTTCAGAAATGTCCGTGCATTGAAGGATCGAATTGGAATTTGGAAATGTTGGCTTTGAGGAGAGGGGGAAACCGGAGTACCCGAGGAAAAACCTCTCGGAGCAGAGTAGAGAACCAACAACAAACTCAACCCATATGACGTCAGGTCCGGGAATCGAACCCGGGCCATATTGGTGGGAGGCGAGCTCTCTCACCGCTGCGTCATCCCTGCTCCCCGTTTAGAAATTCAAGCGTAGTCTACCACAAAACCAAGAACCCATTTGGAGCCGGCGAAAATTTGTATGAATTCTCGTGACTTTTCAGCTGCTCTTAGACATCATGAAAGTAAAATCTCAGGAGGATCAGTAGTTCTGTAGTTTGAATTTTAGTGACGTCATGTGAAAACTCCCAATCTTTTGTTTTCAAATGACGTCACTTCAAATATTTCTTTCATGATGTATAAATTTTCGCTCCGAATGGTTTCTTAGCTTTGTAATAAACTACGCTTGAATTTCTAAGCTTTTGCGTGACGCTGCAGCAGCAGCATGGATGGGCACCAGCATGGCGTCTCCATACAAATCTCTATAAATTGGGGTAAAAAATGTCTCCACATATCTTGCTTTAGAAAAATTGCCGTGATCTGATTCTTGGCGATAGGTTTTGCGGTTTTTATTTTCACTTTGATCTATTTTGAATGGCTTGACACTAAAAACCAGTAATTCCTTAATCCTTTCCCTGATCGGTAGCAGCACAAGAAATATAAGAGTTATATCACAAAAGCACCCACTATGATGTGACAGTAATAATCCAAGCGACTGGATCACCATAGCACCGATAGTGAGAGGGTCACAAGTTCAGTTACAAACATACGTCCTATAATTATAAATTATTCCTGTCACTTTCTACAATATCAGGAGGCTTCTGACAAGATTTAATTTATAGACATCAATGTATCAGAAATATTTCTCGCTTTCACTGTTTAACGCCACAGTTTTGTTCCTACAGGTGCATTTCTGACGTTCTTCATGTTCATCGTGTACCTAGTGGCAAGTTTAACCATTCTTCCTTTCCTCATAATCGCCTCCGTGGTCGGCGCCGTTTTTCTCAGTGCGGGTGTTGTGTCGTACTTAGCTCTTTCCTCCAAGAAAGTTGGCGTTTCATTTGACGACGACGGCGATGCCTCGTGTCTCGGGGCAGTCTGGGGGTCCTGGGTATAGAGTAACTACTGACTATTTTCCAGCTGTGTCTGAGGACTCAATTGCTTTGCTCCATTCCAGACTCCATTCTTGTTGCTAGGACACCAGCAGGAAAAAGGGGTTAAGTTGAGTGTATGGTTTTCGTACGTTAAAATATCTAACGAGAGTCTTTGCTCAGGGCCCGTTTCCTTCAGAGGTAATTCAGATGCGAACGAGAGCCATCAGTAAATTTCTTGATGTCAGCCAGCTAATATAGAGTCCTTTATACGATCGGTGTTAGAAAGAGAGAGTAAAACTCAAAAACCTTGAAGGTTTAGGAGGGATATTGAACAAGATAATCGTGAAAAAACACTGTTCTTGAATTAAGCCTTTGTATATGTGAAATTGTCATTATTTGTATATATGAAGTTGCCATTATTATTTGAACCGATGGCTCAAAAACTAAGAGATCGACGATGTACTGAAGACTTGAATGCGTGATGATGACGACACGACACGTCAACTTCGAGCCCAAAATGGTCGTGGACCTTTGCCAATACGTAGGACTACAGACACCAATCAATAACAGAGATGCATGGAGGTCAACAGATGGGCGCGGAGAGTTAGAGGCGTTAGTTTTACCACCCTACATTATTTCTCCCACAATTTAATTTTTTCCCCTGCTGAGAAAGGGCCAGACCACTTGAAGTTTATTTGTCCATGTCTCATAAAGGACCCTAGTTAGCCTCCGCCATTTTCGATGACATCGAAATTATTGATCTAGCATGGTGAAGTGAATTCTTATTGTTTTACTGTAAGCTTTGTTCCTGAAGGTATGTTTAATTATCTTTAGTGGTTTCACAGTGATTTTTCTTCGTTTCGACAGGCTCCAGGTAAAATATAAAAGCCAAATTCGCGCATGTAAACAAAAACAAAGGTGTGGCTGACCAGGGCCATTTAACTGCATGGTGTCCCCGCTAAGACTATCTGCTCTGTGATTCAGAGACAAAATATGATTACTACTTTAAAACATTTAGAATGTTAATATTTTTCTCGTGTTGTCTCATTCAACCGATGATCTACCTTAATCAGGAAACAACTCTCTGCCATCCAGCTAGGCATGTTAGCCGAAATATTAGATTGAGCCCTACTTAGGAGAGGCTTACGGTATAATTAAATGTTCATATTATTAATAATTATAAAAGGGTAAGTGTAAAATGAGGACTTCATTATTTATTTCAATAGCACAAAGCAATATAACAACTGTATAATAAGAAATTTAGTAATTAAAATTCTAACTTTAAAACATTAACAATTTTAAATCTTTATCCCGAAATATCTGTTCTAAAGATCACATGTCCCATTAACGTTTCCCCAAAATATCCCGCTATATCCCATTAATTTTTCTGTCCATATCCCGTATCCCGTAAATTTCTAATAAGGCCTCATACCTGAGATTTGTTGCCTGTAGTCACTGAATAGGAGTCTTAAACAGGGAAGCAAAATAAACGGCACTTTGTCATATAAACACTGTTCGGGTTCACACCATGCAAGCAAAGCCCAAACGTCAACAAAATGCACCCCCACTCCCTGCCAGTAACCTCGTTCCTCCCCTGGGGATAAGCAACCACCCGCACACTGACATTTTGAGTTTCCAAGCTAAAACATATTAAAATAATTGAGTCAATAATTACAACAACAAAAAGTGACAAGCCAACTCAACACATACACAGGCTTGGAAAACGATGCGTAAACGTAATCACGATTGGTTTTGATTTTGAATTTCATTTTGAACTGCATTTTAGTTGCTTAGCGCATGTCACATGAGGTTTTCTGCTAACTTAGAGACCGAAGCAGATGCAAATCTATTTTAAACCCGGCTACTTTTGGAAGTGATAGTAAAACTTTGTTTAACGTTGTCAGTTTCACAGGATCTACCACACTATCATGATAATCCCAAATTGATGCTAGTCATTCCATCTAAGGGTTCAACAGTGAGGTGTTGGAGTTGTCGCTGTCCCTGCAGCATCCCAAGGGATAACAAATGCAAAAACAGACAACGTACAGGATCAAAAAGGGAAGCAAAATAACTCCGACAACCAAATACAGCAGCAAAAGGACAAGAACCCAGCAACAACCTGCAAAATAAATAAGAACAATTCTTAACTATGTCAGTCACAAGCTCCAGATATCGATTCTCTTTCCTGATTGTACTACAATTCTTTTACTGTTACTATGGAGAATACAGTGGTACATCTAAGGTTTTTTCTTTTTCTAACTCTCTTCCTTTAAACATGCTTGTCTTTTTACTCGTTTTACTCCGAGAATTTATAATAATTCCATTCCATTGCACGTCCAGCTATTTAGAATTGAAAGAATTCAATGCTCTGTTATTGAAACTAAAATTTTATAATTTTAAGCATTTTCAAACCAAAAACCAGGAACAATTTTTGCACACGAAAGAAACAAGAACGCGGTCGTAGCGTTCGCCGTGCTTGAATCGTGGGCGATACGTTTTTATCGTGGTCATGATAGTAATCCAACAAACTTTTATGATCAAAACATTACACTAATTAGCCAAGAAGGAGGATCGAAAAAATCGAGGTCTTATACCCGGCTACTATTTCGCTGCATAAATTAAAACATAGTTAGTGGAGGTTCCCCTCCACTAACTATGATTAAAAGTACTCTGGGCGATACTCACCAATAACTAGACGCAAAAACACTTCTTTTGTTTTCATTGCTCACCACTAAA
The DNA here is from genome assembly GCA_019787425.1 of Platygyra sinensis. Lineage (NCBI taxonomy): Eukaryota > Metazoa > Cnidaria > Anthozoa > Scleractinia > Merulinidae > Platygyra > Platygyra sinensis. The sequence goes on along the minus strand of JAHPZR010021015.1, from coordinate 19,118 downwards.
TTATTCTACCGCTGAAATTGGCATGATGAAGTTTTTCACCGTGCTAGGGGCTTTTGAGTTATGCGTTATATTTCAGCCAAAGAAAGAAATTAAAATTAACTTTCCACATCAACCGTTAACCACTGATTTAGCATCCACTTGTGGTTCAGTTTGCCAGACTCGGAAAATGCTCGAAGAAACCGCCAGAGAATGAGATGTAATTGATAAGATGCAAACAACTACAGGAAGCACAGAAACAAGTATTCCGTCAAGGACAGCGACCGCATGCGCAGTAGCATTGAATTGTTTTCTTTAGTCTATAGCTAGTTACTATATATTTAGGAGACGTTTGTGAGATCCAGCAAGGCGTTCGAAACCAGCGTGCTAAATGATATCGCAAAAGAGGGGCCGACTGCAACAGGAATCTTAAATAAACCCAACTAAGAACTTGAGCAAGAGGGTCAACACACAAAATTCGACAGAGAAATTCTCACCGGCCTCAAATATCACTACCATCTAATTCTACCTTATAAGAATGACACAACATTCTGGTCCATACATATCTGGGCTTTTCGCTTAATTGTGGGGCGGTTAATTTTTTTTTGTTAATGTTCGCGACTTTCAGAAGAAAATTTTGCAAACATATCTTGTACCGGCTTGCTTTCACATATGTTTCCATTTAAGGTGGCTCCCTGCAGTATTAACAGTATGTACACCGGAAGAAGGATGAAGAACTAAAAATAAACTATTTGTTTCAACTTTGGGTTTAAGCTCCTGGCATTCACAGTGAAGATTAGCCACACACAGGTAATGGGCTCCTGCCACACTCCCGGGATTTCTTTTTCGTTCATATGGGTCTATTGCAGACTGTTGCCATGGCAACAAACAATCGTAAAGAGAACCATTTTTTTTGCTATTTTCCGCCTATTTGCTTCCTTTTCTAGAGTTATCCTTGGTAAGATATCTTGAAACTCGGCAGTCTTGTAAGCACGATTTCGGACAATACTTTAATTTGAAAAAATGAAAATTTCTCTAGAGGATTCTTAAAAATCGTACAATTTCATATTTTTGATTAAAAAAAAGAAATCCTTAGATAAAATTTTTTTCAAAAAATTATATTACGAAGTAGGTATCTATATCATGAAGTATACAAACTTTCAGAAAATTTCACTGAAGGAAACACGAGAAAAGTGAGCACGTTTTCTTCGTTCGCATGTTTGTGACGTCATAAAATTTCGAGACGACCACGTGCGCATGCATATCAATGACCCTCTGGCGTCATTCGCGCGTTTGAGAGGGAGAAGAATCGATGGTAATCTCTTACGTCCCATCTTAAAGCTACTTTTGTCAATATTGCGACACGTTTTTGGAGATGAAATTTAGAATAAGGAATTCTCAGCCTATGGATCGGATGTAGCATTTTGTAAATGAGAATGACGGCTGCTAAAATTCGATTGTTGTTTGCTGTGTTTTGTTATTTTCTATTTTCGAAGCCACAAGCTCGTCAGGCGACTGTACTAAACTTGTAGGGGAGTCACATTATGACTCATATCTTGGCTTCTGTGTCTGCTCCACAAACAACGCCAAGAACTGCAAATATGTGTACTACCTTGCTTTGCCCCGCTCGATGATCGTGACGATCGAACAAATCAGCTTCATTGGTTGGAACTCCTGCATACCTCGTACATTTCTCTTTTATATCAAGCAGGGAAAGGTAGGGTCTTCTATTCAGTGGATAAATGTTTTGAAACCGGAGCCGATCTGCGCAACATTATCGATAAACAGATTTTAAAAATTTGGACGCCATGTTTGTCGGCAATTTACTGCGTGATTCTGCGCGCGACTTTGGCATAGAGACGGTGGAGTTTGAAAGCTCGCGCGATCGCAAGATTTTCGAAATCAGCTCGCGCGCGGTCAAAAAACTATAGGGAGCCACCTTAACTAGTCAACTGCACTACGCGTCGTTTGATTTTGCCACCTTTTTCACAAGTCACGTGATAGTATACAAACATGATCTACTTGAGTGACTTGACAAAAAAGAATTAAAAGTACTGAAGAAACGATAAATTCCGAAAGTAAAAATTCTCCTCATTTCACATATGGCAATCTTTGCTTATTGCTTACCTTGTCGTTTTGCAATTTTTGGATAATGATATAAACATTTTTTACTTTCTCAGTACGGGCAAATAACTTTAGCCGAGAGGCTTGAGAAATTAGTTTCATGTTAGAACTGAGAAAGCCTTTTCCTGCGTGTCTGGCAAACATCCTGTCAAACAAATCGATCTCAAAAGCACACAGATATGTTTAACTTGTCGCATGTCGCTCATAATTAATTTATTTATCTGCAGAATTTTAAAAGATCCATTATCATAGATATTTTATTGAACTAGCTGAATTGTTCGGTGCGTCAGTTTTGGGGAATGCGTCGAGATTTCTTGCAAGTTTATGGCTGATCGCTTTTGGACGAAGAGGACAAAAGAAAATTTAATAAGGGACTGGTCAAAAAGTACAGGGGGGGGTGGGCCGGAGCATTTCGAAATGTGGTGGTTAGAAAACAGATGACCCACCCCTTCCATTTGGCACAAAACTGAGTGACCCACCCCTAAATAGAGGCTGAAAATCACATGTCCCACCCCCCCCCCCCCCATCCCCCCAATAAGACATGACATATTTGGCTGCGTAATCCGAAAAAAAAACACATTTTGTGGATGAAATTGTAATGTTCTTCACATTTTGTGGATGAAATTGTAATGTTCTTCACATTTTGTGGATGAAATTGTAATGTTCTTCACATTTTGTGGATGAAATTGTAATGTTCTTCACATTTTAGATTTATTTCCTAACAACAATGTAAAATTATGCAAAAATTTTATTGCTTTCCATTACCCTTGCAACTTTAAGTCATGACTGTAAACTCTACGAAAACTTGACCTTTTACTTTTCACACTAGGCCTCAAGACACGTAGAACAGTGATCCATGTAGAAAACGGCTGTAGTGAGTCCTGGGAGTAATATACTGTAGCCAGACAGCTCCCAGATCCTTGTGCATGTGTCCCGTATCCTTGGGAAAAAATAGCATGTAGACCCAGCATCATATCAACTCTTCGGTTTTCGTCCATCGTATCTTGATTAAAAATACATCACCACTGTTTGTGTTATAGTTTTAATCATGTAGACACAAGTTGGCCATATACCAGCATGTCAACCGAGTGCAGTATTTTGATTATTTCTGTCCTGGGACTACTTGCTCAATCCGTTAACTTTTGTACAGATTTTACAATACATAAGTTACCATCTCTTATTTGTACACCAGCCAAGTGTACTTTTTCAATTCCGGCTTGAAAAGTTTTTGTCCTTTGTAACTGAAAAGATTTTATTTTATAATACAATAAAAGGAAGTGACACACTCCAACACCAACCCACAGTCTGTCAAGTTCTTTACGCATAGCTAACAGCTCCCACATGTGTTGTGTGGAGTTGGGGCTTTAATAAAGGGGTTCTTTGCTGTCTATGGCTGCCACTACCTGAGTGATATGGCTGTGCGTATGCAAGATCGTGGGTTGGTGTTTGAGTGTGTCACTTGCTTTTATTTGACTGTGCAAAAAGAGTTACCTTTGTTGTAGATTGTCAAATGTGTGCCAGTAGACCTTTTTCGCTTGTACATTTTGTTTTCCCAATACAGATCATGTGATGATACTCAGGAGATTTGATCTTTTGTTTTGTTCATTAAAAAGGGTACATGCAAGCATGAATATGTCTGCATGTACTCTTTTTAATGAACAAGACAAAGGATCAAATCTCCTGAGTATCATCACATGATCTGTATTGGGAAAACATAATGTACAAGCGAAAAAGGTCTATTCCCATAACAAAAAAAAAACAGGATGACCCACCCCTGTGGGTAGCTGAAAACTGCATGCCCCACCCTTTACCAAGGGTTCAAAAACTGATGACCCAACCCTCTCTACTCCGGCCCAACCCCCAATACTTTTTGACCAGTCGCTAATGAGCTGGATTAGTCAATGATGTCATTTGGAGCCAATAATGAAAGAGTACAAATTGTTATGTAGTTGGCGTTTTTCCTGTTACAGCGCACCCATTTATTGGCTACTTCATGGTCAATAAAACTGTTTACCGCCAAATGGCATGAGCGGGGAACAATGCCAAAACTATGAGGTCAAACGCGAAGCAGTTTACTGTTACCCGCGAAATGTACACCGCTGTTGCATGGGAAACAAAATTCACGGTCCCCTTCGGGACCAGTCATTAAGTGTTAAGTGTAACTTTGTCAAGCAACTGCAACGTGCAACAGCTACGTGACTCATTCTAAACAAATCACAAATTCTTACCTTTTCCTTCCAACATGTACCATTCATATTCACTGTCACATGCCAAACAGCAATAATCAGTGCAGCTTCGACTCTCTCTGTAGTTTATAGCTTGGGTTGGGTAACGAGGACTGTCTGGTAATGCAGGGCGCCCTCCTTGTAGCGCAGGGCGGTAACCACTAAAAATATATTGAAAGAGCGCCTCGTTAAATTTTCGAAAATTTAAGGTGGCTCTGAACCCCATGTACAGAATGTTTTTATTCTTTGCCAAAAGTTGCATCTTATCCTGCTTATCAAAATTCTATAATAAGAAAAAAATGTGCCTTGCCGTTTTTGAAATATAAGCGCTTAAAGCTGAAATTAAGGGTGTTTTTAGCAGGTCATAGTGTTGCTATGGTAACCTATTGTGTCACGAAAATTATACCAACGTGTTCACCAGTGATTGGGCATTTTTTTTTGATACCATGGTCGTGGCATCAATTGATAAAGAGTGTTAATTATGACCCATAAAAATCTACGTCTTGGAAAGTCCTGGAAACTGTTTTGAGCCACCTTAAATAGAGTATAATTTTTGCCCCTGTTGGAATTGTGTTCCCAGTGTGATCCTTTGATGGGGTACCTAAATTGAGTAAACTGTAATCCAAGGACAAACAGCTTCGGGGAGAAGCTGGATCTTGGTTTAGATCAGGATCAGTAATGTAAAATAAACTATAAAACCAATTGAAAGGCTGACCGGAAATTCCGTCGCGCCTGTGTAACCTGGGTTAAACAGACGTAAACCCCTCAATTTTTGTTTTTCTTTGAACAGGGAGCAGTTTTTCTAGCTTGTGCCTTAAATAACGTATCAATTTTCGTTTGCGTTAACCTTAAAGGGGCTCAGTCACGGCATCTTGAGTTATTTTGATCATCGAAAAAAATAACCGTTAAATTGAAGGAAACCTTAAAATAACACTTTGTAAAGATAGAAAAACATCAAAGAGACGATAATAAACCGTATAAAGGAACAAGGATGGTTAAGGATGGAGAAGATTGACGCGGATTGCAAACAACGAATTTGAAAAGTTTTGCTAAGCTTTTCAAACGTGACTAAGCCCCTTTAAATAGGGTCAGGGTTTAAGATCCTTTGCGACCCACAACTATCCAAAATTTACGGAGTGCCCCACCACCAGGAACGTTTCACGTTGTGGTTGTAACAGTGGTTTTCTATAGGATGGCGGATGGAAGGTGAAAGAGGTAGCCAAGGGGGTTGTAGCATGGAAAGGGCGAGAAAGGAGAAGACAGGATAGGGAGGGATAATGGAAAGATAACTTGGACTGGTAGGAGGTTACGAGGTAGCGAGGGATAGGTTGGATGGGGGAAAGCGAAAGAGGTAAGAAAGGACAGCTGGGGGAAAGGAAGGTGAAAAGGGCAGGGGGGTAGGTTGGATATGAGAGGAGGAAGATAAAAACCTGATTGGGAGGGATAGGTTTGGATCAAAAAAACTCTTTACCCAACTTGCTAAACATTCGTAGCAATCTAATGACAAATAAACTATCATTTATGTGGCGATAAAATAGACTGAATATCAGGGTTGAGTGAGACATTAGTTCTTAAAGGTTAAATTTGAGGATGTATTTTCTGCCGAACAATGAGGTACTTGTTGTCTTGTGCCAGGGCCAGATCTCTTCAAAGTAAAGATAGAGTTAACAATATCAGTGATAATAATGTCACACATGTTACCCGGATCCGGAGTGTTCCACAGAGTTCACTTGCACCGCAACAACACTTAAAAAGAAAAAAAAAACATTAAAAGATCAGATGTCGCATATTTACTTTAGCCGTTAAAAAAGCAATAATTATTTACACTTATATTTAAGAATATATAAAGTCGTTTACCAACTTACGTTTCACGTTAAATTTAAAAGCATATACCGATTTACAGTTTTCAAGATAACTACCGTTACATCCTACTACCGAACACCCGTTACTTCATTCAGGAAACAAAGCTAACGACCCTGCGTAGACTATTGTCACTTCGGGTAAACTCGAAGAACACATGCATTTCCCAGTTCCACGTGACGGACTACTGAAGACCGGGAGTGCTATTGGACAATTATTCAAGTTTTTAGGACCTCTTTTACCCTAAAGTCATTTTGCGTCGCTCGCTTTGCACGGCTTTTTCTTACGGTCCGGATTAACTTAACCAAATAATTCATTCCGGTGTAAGCTGTCACGCATCGGATGTTATGACCTTCGTAGCTGAAATAATTTCTGTTATTTACTGACACGCAGTTTGTCTCAAAAGGTAAACTGACCAATACCCAAGTTAAAATCCGTATTTTTACGTCGTAAACTTTTGAGTGATAAAATAAAATATCACACTGAAACTTAGTTTAAAGCGCCTCGTATTTAGATACGTGCCCTGACTGTTCCACTGAGTCCTTAGCGCACTTTTGTGGCGTAAATTCAATTCGCGAGTCATATTTTGCCCAGTAGGTAAATGACTTGGTAAAAAGAAGACAAGCTTATCTCCGTTCAGGCATAAATCCACCACTGGATTGCAACAAATGGAGTGTCAAGTAAACTAAAAAGAAAAGAGGATAGCGCCAAGCTTTCGATTCGTTTAGCACGAAGAGTGTGCCAGAACCCCGGATGATGTGACCGTCAATTCGGCATAACAACAAATCGGAATTTTTCGTGCGGAAGTTTGCTGAATTCTATGAATCTTTCTCGTGCGTTTAACGACCAAATTTGAGACGATACTTAAGATGTTATTGCTGTGATGATAACGATTCAATTTTACGTTCGATCACGTGCTAACTTGCGTGCAAAAGGAATTTTATACTACTTCCGCTTTCCTCAAATTTATCTTGCATGCGCGTCACACCAACTTTCGGTAAGTGTTAAATCGGCGATTTACGCTTTAAATATCCCCGACTGCATTTTTTTCCAAAGTATATCGATAATATAAGAACTGTTCTGTTCAACTGAGAGGATTTTTCCCGCTCAGACTTCCAAATGTAAATTCCACGTTCGACTATGCAAAGGCTATTCCAAGAAAGCACAATCAGTATTGTTATCAATTACAAAGACTAACCCTTCATCCGTGGCAGCTATTAGCGTCTGTCTTTTCACTTCAACTCCTCCTATCCTTGCACGCTCTTCTTGGATAGCTATTATGCCATCTCCACCTCGACTGTTATTCATTTTCCCTGCTTTGCTCTGATCAACAATTTCACAGATTCACTCGTGTGTTTTAGAGTTCGAAGCTACGTTCCGCCCCAGACTTCCGCCAGACTCAGAACAAGGAAGAATGGAAAATGGCAATTAGTAATAAAACGAAATATGCACAAATTGTATGCCCAAAACTGCAAATGCCATCGGTGGTGTACAAGTAACGAATTTAGTTGAGAAAGACTTTGAAAAACACGAGAGAACATTCGAGAGCATTCGACAAGCTTATCAAGGATTTAACGAAATTGATTCTGGTGAAGTAGAAAACGAACTGAAAATGTTTAAATCAAACAAAGCTACAGGTTGGGATGTAATCTTTCCGAAAATTCTAAAGCTAACTGCCAAAGGTTTAGCGCCGTCCTTAACAAGTCTCTCCAACACTGTTCATGATATATTAAAAAGGGAGTGAATTGGCCAAACACGTGGAAAATGGGGGGACTTAAGCTAACAGAGGACTGGAAAATGGCTAGTGACAATAAAGACTACGTGACTGTTCTATCCACCGATAAAGGCAAAGCTTTTGATTCGCTGCACGCCGCACTAATGATTCAGAAACTTAAAGCATACGGCTTTAATGAAACATCACTGAATCTTTTGTGATCCTTAAGTTTCTTGAGCGTGGAAGAAACAGAGTCAAACTACAGGAAGCGTACAGCCCATGGAAAGAACAAATGTGAGGGTGTCCGCCAGGCTCCTCCTTTGGGCCTCTACTATGGAACTTGTTCAAAAATGATCTTTCACTGCACAGCCAATCTGCTAATCTGTTTGTATGCTGATGATCATCAAATACACACAGCAGTGATAATGATATACAGAAGGCCACCCAAACTCTCAGGAGACAAACAGACGCAGTTTCACAATGGTACAAGGAGAACCTACCGCAAGCCAACCCTCAGAAATACCAGATCCGGCCGTACTATTGATTCACAACCTTCAAAGAAACCCCCCTTATAAACATTGACGATGGAATTCGATGTGAATGAAGTCAAATCATCTGACTATCTCAAAATTATTGGCGTAACCATCGACAAGAAACTGATATTCAGAGAACACATCAGTGATATTTGCAAGAAAACGAGATGGTCTGCAAAGTTACACCTTTTCATATTGTGCTATTGTTTGAAGAAAATGGATAAAATTCAAGAGAGGGCACTCAGGGTAGTCTTTAAATCCAAAACGGAGACCTACAGCGAGCTACTAACAAGAGCACGTCTTTGGTAAGTCTGTACCAACAACAGTTACAAAACATCGCCCTTTTCATGTTAATAAATAAATAAATGGAAATTTGCAGTGGCAATTCACGAAGTCGCTCTTCATCCACTGTTTCCAGATCGAATTAGAATTTAGATGTGTTGAATTTTGTGGAGGGAGGAAAACCAGAGAACCCGGAGAAAAACCCTCGAAGCAAGGACGAGAACCAACAACAAACTCAACCCACATATGACGCCGGGTCCGGTAATCAAACCCGAGTCACTTTGGTGGAAGGCGAGCACTCTCACCACTGCGCCATACCTGCTCCCCATATAAAGTAAACAATGGGCTTGTGCCCACTTACATAACAGAATTAGAAAACAGTCCTAAGAAAGCACGCGCGCTGATTGGTTAAAAATCGTGTTTGTATTTAGAACCAGCGCGCGCTGTTGACGTAGTGATGACGCAAGCAAAGAGAATTTACATTTTGATATCCAAAGTTAACAAGTAGTTTTCCTTTTTCTCGTCGTGGTGTTTTCTATTTCTTGAATATTTAATACTACCCCGAAACAATATATTCAGCTGAGGAACGCTTATTTTATATCCACGTTTTCGCACAGCACACTATGGAAAACATTTTCTACGATATTTTGGGACCCATCTCCAGGACAAGTTAGAACAAAGTGATAGAGAAAACGCCTAATCTTAAGAATTAGGATTAATTTAAGGGGAAAAGGAAAAAGGGATATCTTTTTTATTAGAGCAAAAATTGATGAAATTTAGAGGGGGGAGGAACAGAATAGGGAGGAGGGAGAAATGACCCAAAAAAAGTTGGGAGGAGGGAGAAATAGGGGGAAAAAGTAGGAAGGAGGGAGAAAAAGAAACGTAACCGTTTAAGGAGGAGGGAGAAATTGGCTCAAAAAGTAGGGAGGAGGGAGAAATTGGCTCAGAAAGTAGGGAGTAGGGAGATCTACCCCCTTTCCCCCCCCCCCCCACCCCCCCTCTTTTTAGGGAGCAACGAAATGTATGAGTGAGGAAAAGAAAAATCGAAGTAAATTTTCAAAATTATGAAAGTTACATATAGCCACTCTTGGGAATCCTCAGTAACCTGCAATTCTCGTTTCTCAAAACGGTGGGTTTCACATTTATTTCATGAGCGGAACTTTGTTTGAGGTATTTTATTGAGTTGCCATGAGCAGAAGATCTGTCACCTGGCCAACTAACTAAAACAAGTCTAACAACAAGTCATTATTTTTAGTTTTGTAATAAGGCCTAATGCTCTATTTTAAAAGCCACAGTTCACTTCTAAACGTTTCAGATGTGCGTCTATCATAATGAAACTGGAGCTTGGTGATAAGACTTCAGTCAGTCATCATTTGATTGACATATGCATCCAAGGACACAACATACCAGCCACAATGCGAGAACAATAACTCCGAAAACCAAATAGCCCAATAAAAGTAATAGAACAAGGCAAAAACCTGAAAAGTAACAAAAGAAAATATTCTAGCTATGATAATATATCTCAAAGACATAGTAATGTATCGAAGTTAAACATTATATTGGTATAGAAGCACCCTTAATTTCCCGATTTAAAGAGTGCTACACAAAACGTGAAATTTGGGACCTTCTACCATGTCCTTTACCAGAGACAGACAACAAAAGACCACATGGCACAGCGGCGTGAATTAGTCTTGGTCAACTAGTCGGTTAGCTTGGGTGAGCTAACGTAAAGTAGCCCGCCGCCGCCGCCGCCCCGCCGCCGCCCGCCGCCCGCCCGCCCGCGGTAAAGGACCACCTAGCTTGACTAGCTCTTTAAATCTTTACCTTTTCCTTCTAGATCGTACCACTGATGATCACTGTCACATCTAAAGCAACACTCCAAACAGGAAAATTCACTGGCTGTCGGTGATGAGTCTTGTATGGCATGATGAGGGCTAGCCTGGACCGGGCTCAGTAGAGGCGTGCTGAAAGTAAAGTAAAGCATTGGCTTTCTTGTGAAATGGTCTTTTAATAGCTAAAAACACTTTAGATATTCATCAGCAATTGGTTTCAATAGAGCTATAACAAAATAAATATTAAAAGTCTCAGATTTACCTGGCTTTTTCCACTTGAATCGCGACAACACTGAAAACAAGGTTACAGATCATTTATCAAAATTCTAGGTATTCAACAAGAAACACACACCCAAACTCAAAACCCAACACTTGTTTTCTGCAACTGTTGATTTAATTAATTGCACCCGACTGATCATAAAAATAGATCTTACTAACCAGAGTAACGTAGACGCCTTCCCGGAAGATAAGTTCATTTTTTTTGCAATACATTTAAACTTGAGTAGAAGTGATCCCAAAACTAGTGATCTCTTTCACAATCTTAAGCCCCTTCCCCCCCGGCCCTCCGCCACTGTTTTGAGAGCCTACGGGCTCAGTCATGACACGAGCTAGCTTCCCCCTTTCAAAACTGTTAGCATTCAAAAACAGTAGAGCTATTGTGTCATGGGAAGTAACAAAGTAAATGCATACAAAAGTAACATGGCATAGCATTGAAAAATAAAAATAAAATTATACCAAGTATCCAAAAGAATACCTAGAACCAACAAGTCCAGTCTTCGCTCCTCTCCGATGTGGTTTAGGGGTGATGCTAGACTCCTCCCCGGTTTAATAATAATAATAATAATAATAATAATAATAATAATAATAATAATAATAATAATAATAATAATAATAATAATAATAATAAAGCAGAAGAGTGTCTCTAAGCTGCGGGGAGTGGCTGAGACATAATCAACAGTACCCAGTAGAAAACTGGAGGGTCGTTATGTAATAATGATAATAGTAATAACCATAATAATAATATTAATAATAATAACAATAATAATAATAATAATAATAAATAATTATTTACTGACATGTTCTAAAAAAATTCCTATTTACAAGTCAAAAGTAGAAAGAAAGAACTGTTAAAAACCTCTTAACACTCTATTTCGATTAAAAAAGAGACTATTTTAAAAGCACAACAGAGCTTTTTACAAGAAAAACAAATGACATAAAGTTACAATAATATTCATATTTGTAATGACAAAATGATGTCATGATCGATCGTATTCTGTATTTGGAAATAAACGAAAAATAAATTTAAAATATATGAGGATAGCATAAGTCATTATGAAAAACAAACAAACTGAAAATACGAAAACTAAAAAATTAATAATAATAACAATAACGATAATGAATGGTGATAGCAGTGCTATCACCATTCATTATCATAGCACTGAGTGGAGTCCAATTCGGTCTGAATCATACGAGTGATAACAATCGGACGACCGCTCACCGAGAGTCCGATTTGTTTACCACGAGTATGATTACAGACTGAATTGGACGACACGAAGTCTTATTACCAATTAATCATAAAAATTACAATTTCCAAGAAAAGAAGAATAGCCAAGTTATGAAAGATTGGGAAAATTTGCCTTAAAAAACTAACAAAGGAGGCGTAAATTGTTGGCGATTGAAACCAAGCTTAAGATTGGTTGATTTAAACTACAACTTTGAATATAATTGGTTGATTTAAAACTAAAACTTTAAATATATAATTGGTTGATTTCAACTACAACTTTGATAAAGTAATTGGGTTATTGAACTGTCCGATAACAAACTGTCCAATAACAACTTGGTAAGTGAATTATTGGAAAATAGAATTTTTTTTAAACCAGTCACAATCGAGGCAATTAATTTTTTTTTTTACTTTAAGAGTGTGTCCATGAGAAAACCAGGCAGAGCCAGGCAAGAGGTGATACAGCTCAAATCACCGATTTTGCTCAAACTTGGCATAAATGTTGGGTTTGGTGAGTAAATGATTATGGCAAGAACTTAGGTTAAAATATTTTATTCTCTTCAAGTTAGGGGTACCTCCTCCAAAAATGGCCATTTTTAACTAATTTATGCCTAATTAATTAGCTGTCTTTGATGTAGTATTTCTACAACAAGAAAGGCCATGTGGAAATGAAATCCACTTGATCATGTTCTGCTATTATTAGTCTCAAAGCACAGATATTCATTTAAACCAGACATTTTGATTTCTCTCCGTGGCTCCATCATAAGTAAGGTGCATATTTTGTAGTGTTGTAAATAGCCTTTAATTAATGGCAAATATCTGCACTGGGCAACAGCAAATACTCGTTATTCTAACATGGATAGTGAGAGCAATCACTAAAGTTCTCCAAAAAGCCATAAAATGTTTGAGGACCTTAACAATTTTTCTGTGCTCGCATACTGCTATGGCATACTAATATGTATTCTATTTATCGAATTGAAATCTTACACGGTCGAACATCGACTTAATTGCCTCCTTCACAGACGTTCCGTTGTGGATCGGAAAGATAACATGCAAGATGCGCGCGTTGGAGGCTCTAAAATCTTTTCATTACTTGTCTTCCGCGGCCCTGGTAACGTACAAGCCCACTGAGATTGAAATCATGACCTCTCTGCTCTGAGGTTGGTAAGGAGAGTCCACATTTATTTATATCACTCTTACCCTTTGTGTAAAGTGTGCGTAAGTTTCTCGTAAGTTTAGCTGTGAAAATTAGCTTTGCACTCAGATATGAACCAAGCACAGCTTCATACTGGCTTTTCAGGTTTTACATTCCCTTTTCTGCGTATAAAATTGATCCGGAGGATTTATTTGTGTGACCAAATTCAAAATACCTTGGTAACGTACAGGCCCACTGAGATTGATTTCATGACCTCTCTGCTCTGAAGTTGGTAACGAGGGGGCGGGGGGTGCTGAACGAGATCCCACATTTATTTATATCACTCTTAACACCCTTTGTGTAAAACGGCTTTCGGCTTATGAACGCTCTTTCACCACTCGATAATATACTGCCATCGTACCAGTATACCGCTAGTAACGCAACACGACAATATATGGCGGTAGCTTAGGGCTTGCTAAAAGGCTATTTGAATAATGGCGTCATTTGATTAGAACTACCAGAATCCTCCGCTTTTTCAGTTTCGAATGCTAATTATTACGTAAACCGCACTGGGAATTCTGGTTGTTGTAGTCAACTAACTGCCGTTACTTTCGGAATCTTGACCTAGGTCTATTTTGACGCCAGACGGTGATAGAAGTCTGGCGGCTCATTTGATTTTCACTGTGGTGATAAATAAATAATTTAACCGCGCCTTGGATTTCACAAATGGATGACCTTCGGAATCCTTCTCTAAAGATTCCTCTTATTATAGTTATTTACCAGTTATTGCTGCATTTGAAGTAAGCCGGCAGCTCTTCGTGCAAGGAAATAAAATACCACGTTGAGCAGAAGTTAAGCTGTGAAAATTAGCTTCGCACTCAGATATGAACCAGGCATAGCTTCATACTGGTTTTGCATGTTTTACATTCCTTTTTTGCGTATAAAATTGATTCGGAGGGGACTTATTTGTTTGTGTGACGTGTAATTAGTGGTGTTTGCAGCGCTGGATTAAGACCAATGTAATATTGCGTCGTGTTAGTTTACTGAAGAGGGCAAGTGAATAAAGCGAAGGTTCCATTGTTCGTTAATGTAAAGGTAAGGACAGGATGGAGTGTATGCTTTGTATTGGTGTAGATTTTCAAGTCGCACAACCCGTTTACAAACACAATGCCAGCAAACAGAGTCAAAAATTATTCTAGGGGCAACTCGCAAACAAGCATTGATTCAAAACATTTCTGATACCCGTCGTCTTACTACCAAAAAGCTTGCGCTTCTCTTGTGTGTTTCGAACTTCGGCGTGCATCATGATTCGATTGATCAATTCTAAACAGAAAAAAATTGTCAAATACTAACTGATCATCTGTTGCGTGTATGACTGTCTGTTTCGACACTTGTGTTCCTCCTATCCTGGTATGCTCCTCACCATATATTAAGACTTCTTGTCCCGGATTGTTGTTCATTTTTTGCTAGCTTAAACTGCTCGACGATTTTGTTGACTTTACTGGCAGCTTTCCTCCCCTAGCCGCCTGTCCCTCTTAGCCGCCTGGGCCCTGGCACGAGGAAAAGGTGGCTTTGGAGACACATGATTTGCTTGGCTAGAGCCTTGAACAAAGAGTTTTACTAATTAATCAAAAGTTTCTTTCCCAAACGTATTCACTAACTTATTTCTACCTATAATCGTTCGAATAAAGTTCTTTAATGGGTGAAATATCTTTTCATGATTAACCGAGTCCTCGGTCTGCGCTGTAAGTTAAGCGTGCGGGCCGTGGATGAAGGTTAGAAACATGTTTATATATATCTATGTGTGTTAAACAGGTTCGCAAATAGATTTAAATTTTAGCAAGCTATTCAGTAGAACACGGACTTCTAAGGAGACCAATCAACACTGTGAGCAACAGCAACAAGTTTTATTACCAAATTAAAAAGTTAAACTTAATTAGCAATATAACATATTGATACAAAAAACCGTAGCGTCTACTCTGAATAACTAAAAAGCTGAATAAAACTAAATGTTTAAATATCACAGCGCACATAGTAACTAAGAAGTGTATGACAAAAACACTTGCTAACCAATCAAAAACCAACACACTATTTGTCTTTTCAACTTACAAGAAGAAAAATAAATTGGTTTTACGTGCAATGTTGGCTGTTCACTTTTAAAGGGGCATTGTCACGATATTTAGCAACTTTATAAAAAGTTAGAAGGTGCCATCGCATCAATTGAATTCCAAAACTAATTGTCTAGTTTTGTTATTAAAGACTATTGAAGGTATTAAAACTGTTTCCTGTCGCCTGTCTCTACGGTTGGCATGGATAGAAATGGATTGAAACTTGAAAAAATTGGCCAATTTTTTCGAGTTTTGATGCTATGTGCTCCAAAGATCCTCAAGAAACTTATTATGGTTAACCCACTCTGATACAATTAATTTGATATCTTCGTCGTAGCTTTACAGAAACATTTTGTTTACAATTAAAGCCTCAAAGTAATGATTTTAGCACAGAATTGACCTAAAACAGCAAAACCCTCGTGACACTGCTCTTTTAAGTTCAACCAGTGTTGAGATATTCGCTTTTGTTTTGATTGGTCATGAATGGTTCCTTAAAGGAGCACTGTCACGGGAGTTTTACTGTTTTCAGCTTCATTCGTTGCTAAAATCTTCACCTGGTACCTTTACTCGTTCCCAAAATGCTTAAATGGACTAACAGAAACATCAAACGAATGGTGGCTCCGAGAGTAAACCATAATGAATTTCTGGCAATATTTCAAGGAATGGCTCTAGAATTTGAAAAAACTGGCTAGTTTTTTCAAATTTCAATCCATTTCCATCCTTGCCATGCTTAGTGCTAGGCAGCAATAAATGGTTTCGGTGTAGTGATAAAGTCCTAGATAGCAAAACTGTATCATTATTTTTGGATTTCCAATGATGCAGGAAATTTCCCTCAAGCTAAGCTCGATAGTGAAATAAATGCTCATTTTCTTTTAAACGAGCACGGTGACCTACATTTTTTATTTTATAATAATAGTGTACATATTATCCTGTTTAATTTAAAAAGATTCAAAAATTCTTTTATCGGACGGAAAAAAAGATATAGATGAAAGTGCACACAAAACCTGTACCGTGGGATGTAAAACATGACCGCGAAAACAACAGCTATGCGAACGCTTTACGTCCACGTCTTTTTAAACAGTGTGATTTTTCCACAAATTTTACATGATATTGTTTCATATCCTCGACACTCTACGCGTCAAGTTTTTTCCAAAGCATTACTTTAATAAACTATGCACCCAGCTACCGCAAAATGTAACGAAGACCGATAAAAAAGGCCCGTGATTAGCACGAGTACAGGCATAAATGGGGTAATATTTACCCATCATATCTCTTAAGCAAGCATGGTGACCTATCAGGACTTTTGTGGTTTTTTTTTTTTTTTCGAAACTGTTCTTGGTAGAAAACATTCAGGGAAAGTTTCAAAAAAATTCATCGGCAACTTTTATTTCTGAGGATTCACCTAAATTAAACTCTTCTGAAATAAAAGTGACAATAGATTTCCGTTCGAACTTTGTCCACTGGATATTTATCATATGAGAACTTAAAAAAACAGGGGTGCCCATGCCCATTAAGGGGCACTGGGGCATTGAAAATGCCCCATTTTGGCATTATTTTATGCCTATTAGAAGAACGCATTCTCAGTATATTGTAAAATCTTTGTGGCCGAGACTCATGCGAACACGCATTAAACTACAGTCAGTACATTGTGTCAGACAGAAATAAACATTTTAAGTTTGATTTAGACAGAAAGCTGAAGTCTTGGTTAAAATCTGAACCAAATTTCTTGACACGGTTACCAAACAGATAAATAGAAAAGACCACAGTGTATCTGCTTTTTTCCTTTTTGATTCAATTTTCAGTAAAAGAAATCAGATTACTCTTTTCTCGCGCAAAGCTTATGGTAAGTTCATTACAATTACTGGAAAAAAAGGCGGGGTGCCCATGCTCGTTGGTGAGCTATAGCCATTTTTCAACTGACAGAGCTTAATATCAAGGCAAATCCGCCATATTTTCATTATGCGCGTTCACGAGGGCGTGCTAAATGACGCAATAAATTATACGTAGAAAGGATGCGCGATGTAAATGTGAGGAATAACCTTAAGCAAGCAACCCCAGACAATGATCCTGTTCATATACGTTGGATCAACTCAAGCATGTTAAGGCATGGCTCATATCCAGTACAGACCGTTTTTGATCTAAAGCAACGTTGTTTTTATCCCTGGGGGAGCCAAAAACTTACCACAAACAAAATTTGGTATCCTTAAACTCCTTAACCCATTGACTCGTGGAGCTTTTTGCCAAAAATGCGTTTTTGGACATTTTGGTTGGTTTGAGGCTGAATCTCGGCCAAATTAGCTTTAATCTGGTGGAAAACGCTTTTGTAACACGACAGCTGGCCCAGAGTTTTTTCCTCTAAAATCGAGTTTTACGACATTTTGGCTCGGACGTGCGCAGAAATCTAAATTTTAAGTTTTCGATTTTTGAATATTTTTCCTTTCCTTTTTCTCCTTTTCTTGTCTTTTTGCTGCAGTGATTTACCTTCTACTAGGCATGCTTGCGCTAACAAAACTTCTAAGAAAGCGTCATCGAGGCGGCCAATTTTTACCACGGAGCAGCTAGATGTAGTGGCAAGAAATTTTGCTCTGAGTTTTTCACTCATCTTTTGAGCATTTTTGTGCATACTCAGGCTCCATTTGGCCGATCACTCTGATCTGGGCATCATTGGAAAGGTCTTTTCCTCCTGCAGAAGTTGAGTATAGATGAAGCCAATTTTGGGCTAAAGTGATGACGTCAGAAGTGGAAGAGAGGCCAAGGCTCGCCGCGGGCGGTTACGGGCGGCCAAGGAGTCAATGGGTTAAGGTGTATTTATGGTGGTCACGTGACTTGCGACGTCTCAGGCCTGCTCAAGATGAATTCTAAAATGGGCCCAGAATAGTGAGTTATCAGGAAAAACTAACCAAAAGAAATTAACAACTTTTTAAGGCAACGATTTCTGTCCTGAATGGACGAATTCCTCAACTATTTAAGGCTATTTGTGGAAGTTAGAAGGTCACGTGACCTCTTTACACCAAAAAACTTCTAAACTGTATATTTTAGTCGGCCATTCAGGACAGATTCTTGAAGGGGCCATTTGACAGTGATTGTATGTCATCTCGGCGGCCCATTATCAGTTGTTTTTTCCAAAAAAATAGAACAATCAATTGTAGCCACGTGACCCATTTTATCAGATTTTATTGGTCGTACAATATCAAGGTTGTCGAGGTTAGTTAAGCTGCCAGTTCTGCAACCATTAAATCAGATCCACACAGAGTAATTACTGTTTTTTCCGATTTTATGTAAATTAGGCTTGAGACATGCCTTAACATGCTTGAGATTAGAGAATTAATCGGCCTAACATTGAAAATAAAGAGGATAAAAGCAGTGACTGATATAACGTAGAATTAGTACTATAGAATATAACAGTTAGCTTTATATTTCGATAGAAGTGCGTTTCAACTTCTTATTAGAAAACAAAAGAAAGTAAAATAACTAGATTATTTGGCTTATCAAAATGTAAATTCTCTCTACTCACTCCATTACGTCAGCAACTTCCGCTTTAGGTTTTGTGCTTCTACCTATTCTTAGAACCATGGCTTTTAGCGCTCGCTTTCATACGAGGTCTTTTCTAGATTAATCAGTTTACTTGCATTCGTACTATGTGATTTAAACTAATTTGCTTATCCAACTTCACACATCAATACCTTTTTTTTCTGCATAAACTCAGTATTGCATAAGAAATATAAACGCTGAGATACGAGGCGTTCCACTGAGTTGTCTACTGTGTATGCATGCTCATAAAAATCAACTTACTGACAATTAATTTCTAATCCTCAACACTCTCTTGTC
>JAHPZR010021014.1:0-15833 GCA_019787425.1 Platygyra sinensis | reverse complement strand
CCGTTTTGTGAGCCCGCGTTCCTTGCCCCACACCACGGCTGGATCACTGGTCTACCCATTGTATTTCTTGACCAATCACAGAGAACCCTGCTCAAATCGAGCAGGCTTCCCTGTGATTGGTCAGTTCTGTCACTTGTCTATCCAACACGGCGGATACTAGTGGGGATGAGTTTTCTTCTGTAAAGTGCGTGTGTGTTAGAGCGCTTCCATATCGAGAAATTTAGAGAAACACATCAGGAAGCCATTGTCAATTTTTTAGAAGGGAAAGATGCCAACAGCCTCAGAAAAATTCGTAATTTTCAGCCCTTCCCGATCATATGCATCTTCGATGTTGCGTAGATGAGTCTGATTTACTAGTTGTTCTTTGGCTACCTCTCTGCTGAACCCGCTTATCCATGACCGAGCCAGGGTCCTTACTTCAACAGGTATACAAGCAGCTTTTATTGGAGATGAGCAAAACGTTACGCGCAAAAAAAAGGAGTTGAGGGCGGTTTGTTTCATGCCGTGCTAGGGACCATGGATGTATGCCACACAGTAATTTTCAAGGAGTTATTTCAACTCCAAAAATGGAGTTAAAATTTTCGGTTCAAAATAATCCCTTTTCTGGAGTTATTTTTACTCTTTTGTGGGAGTTATTTTAAACCCAATATCGGTGTAACTTTTACTCCTAATGTGGAGTTATTTTTACTTCTGGTGGAGTTATTTCAACTCCAAAAATGGAGTTAAAATTTTCGGTTCAAAATAATCCCTTTTCTGGAGTTATTTTAACTCTTTTAGTGGGAGTTATTTTAAACCCAATATCGGTGTAACTTTTACTCCTAATGTGGAGTTATTTTTACTTCTGGTGGAGTTATTTAAACCCCAAAATCGGAGTTAAAAATTTAGGTTCAAAATTACTCCTTTTTCGGGGTTATTTCAACTCCTAAATTTTAACTACAAATCTGGAGTTGATTTTACTCTACTTGGAGTTATTATAACACCAAGAAAGAATCCCTTTTAGGGGTTGTTTTAACTCCAAATGTGTCAACTCCACTTGTACTGAATTCATGGATTTTCAGCTAGGAGCTGCAATATTACTCCTCCATAGCTGAAAAGGAACTCACGCATTCAAATTGAAACTACATGCACATTATTGGCTAAATAGAGTACACGTGCTCATAACTAAACATATGTTTATTGAGGCATAAGAAATCATTATAACACATGCATGATATAATTATATATTATTTCTTTAAGATAAATTCAGAGCTATATTATTATGTTAAATCTGAAAATCAAAAATATAATCCTTATTTATTTATAGCAATATAATTTCTATTAAACCTTATACTTTATCAAAGACTAAAATCATGCAAAAGAACATGCAAATGACTGCCAATAATAAATTTTCTCCATAAAATCTTAATTGAAATTGTGTTTCAGATTGTGATCGTTATAAAATTTGTGTAATGTTACATGAAAATTTTCTTAATTTTTTTTTCACATTGTAATAGGTGGCCCAGACCTATTTATTTAAATGTGTGGTATAATTATTAATCTTATGGAAATTTATAAAGCTTTTAACCCTAATAAAATCTGTATTATTTTTTGTTCAGGAAAGTAAATATTGTATTTGTTGTGTAGTGCCTCAATTGAAGTATAACTTAGAAAATCTACATACATTGTACATCTAGTGTTAATACCTATTTTGTCCACAAAATCCCAAATTATTTTTGAATTCTATCATTTGTATTAGGCCTCTTGATACAAGAATTTGAAAGCTCTGATTGACTCCACTTCAACACTACGGTCTAGCTCATATTCTATAGGTGATGAAATCATTCGCACAAATAGTTTAAAATTATAGTGAATTCCATGTTTGAACATGATTATAATAATTATTCCACACATTAAAGAAAAAATATTTGTACAACCACCCAAGATACTACCACCGTTTCCGTTGATACGCGACTTTGGAAAACAAAACACCCACGGAAACGTTTCCAAAATTTCGTCAGTCTTGCTTGTTATCGACAGATCGGATCGAAATCCGCCAATCACAGCCACTAGTGCGACCTTCAGACCTTCTTTATGTCATGCTAGCGGGCTGTGATTGGTGGATTTCGATCCGATCTGTCGATAACATGTATGATTGAACGAAATTTTTGGAAACGTTTCCGCGGGTGTTTTGTTTTCGAAAGTCGCGTATCAACGAAAACGGTGGTAGTATCTTGGGTGGTGTACAAATATTTTTTCTTTAATGTGTGGAATAATTATTATAATCATGTTCAAACATGGAATTCACTATAATTTTAAACTATTTGTGCGAATGATTTCATCACCTATAGAATATGAGCTAGACTGTAGTGTTGAAGTGGAGTCAATCAGAGCTTCTTAATTCTTGTATCAAGAGGCCTAATACAAATGATAGAATTCAAAAATAATTTGGGATTTTGTGGACAAAATAGGTATTAACACTAGATGTACAATGTATGTAGATTTTTAAAGTTATACTTCAATTGAGGCACTACACAACAAATACAATATTTACTTTCCTGAACAAAAAATAATACAGATTTTATTAGGGTTAAAAGCTTTATAAATTTCCATAAGATTAATAATTATACCACACATTTAAATAAATAGGTCTGGGCCACCTATTACAATGTGAAAAAAAATTAAGAAAACTTTCATGTAACATTACACATTTTTTATAACGATCACAATATGAAACACAATTTCAATCAAGATTTTATGGAGAAAATTTATTATTGGCAGTCATTTGCATGTTCTTTTGCATGATTTTAGTCTTTGATAATTAAAGTATAAGGTTTAATAGAAATTATGTTGCTATAAATAAATAAGGATTATATTTTTGATTTTCAGATTTAACATAATAATATAGCTCTGAATTTATCTTAAAGAAATAATATATAATTATATCATGCATGTGTTATAATGATTTCTTATGCCTCAATAAACATATGCTTAGTTATGAGCACGTGTACTCTATTTAGCCAATAATGTGCATGTAGTTTCAATTTGAATGCGTGAGTTCCTTTTCAGCTATGGAGGAGTAATATTGCAGCTCCTAGCTGAAAATCCATGAATTCAGTACAAGTGGAGTTGACACATTTTGAGTTAAAACAACACCTAAAAGGGATTCTTTCTTGGTGTTATAATAACCCCAAGTAGAGTAAAATCAACTCCAGATTTGTAGTAAAAAATTTAGGAGTTGAAATAACCCCGAAAAAGGAGTATTTTTGAACCTAAATTTTTAACTCCGATTTTGGGGTTTAAATAACCCCACCAGAAGTAAAAATAACTCCACCTTAGGAGTAAACGTTACACCGATATTGGGTTTAAAATAACTCCCACTAAAAGAGTTAAAATAACTCCAGAAAAGGGATTATTTTGAACCGAAAATTTTAACTCCATTTTTGGAGTTGAAATAACTCCACCAGAAGTAAAAATAACTCCACATTAGGAGTAAATTAAAAGTTACACCGATATTGGGTTTAAAATAACTCTCACAAAAGAGTAAAAAACTCCAGAAAAGGGATTATTTTGAACCGAAAATTTTAACTCCATTTTTGGAGTTGAAATAACCCCTTGAAAATTACTGTGAAAGTACATATGTAATCTTTGATTTAAAATGGAGCTAAACAATTTTCCAAGGCAGCTAGATACACATATGCCTCTATAGTTTGTCGGGTCACTCTTGTCACCCGATTTGTAGATCGGAGTTATAAGGATTTGACACCAAATATCTGGCATTTTCCCAGATTGCAGAATAAGATTAAAAAGTTTGTTATAAACAGGCATAAGCGATTCAAGGCTCGCTTTGATCATTGCGTGTCTAATTTTGTCAACAAATGGGGATTTCTCATTTTTTAATTTCTTCACTGCTTGGCGTATTTCTTGTTCAGTTATCGAATGATCTAAATTGTTAAGCTGTTCTTTTTCTTTTTCCAATGATTGCAACTCATTATAGATTTCTTGTTGTTGTATGGAAGTTCTCGGGTCTTTAGAGTGTAAGGATGGAAAGTGGTTGAGCCACGTTTTCTCCGAGATAGGGGCGGGGACATTTTCGACAATAGTATCGTTCATTGACTTTAAACAATTCCAAAACGATGCGTTGTTGGGATTTAATCCTAGTTCGTCGAGTTTCAGAGATTTTTCAGTCTGAAATGCTCTCCTTTTTGAGTCAAGGAGATTTTTGTAATCAGTCAAGGTTTTATGAAATTTCTCCCGTAACTCAGAGTTAAAGGGATCACGATGTTTTTGATTTGATACTCTTCGTAACTCGTGTCTTTTAAGACGACATTCACGGTCGAACCATTTTTGTTAACCGTTGCCTTAATACGTTTGCGAGTTTTTTTGGTTTTAATCTTGAGGCAGATTTTTGATGCCGCAGTTAGAATGTTCACAGCATCGTCTAATGAGACGTTCACGTCTTCAGTGTGTCGTTCCATATATTCCCTTATTAGGATTTGGATTGATTCCGTGCGTAACGTGTTTCTGAATTTTAAATACGAGTCACTTTCCCAACAGAATTGCCGTGGTAGACTCGTTAATCTATCGGTAGAACTTGAATTTTGGGTATTGGTAGTTGGTAAGCTGTTGTTTACATTCAGCCATAATTCGACCATGGCACTGTGGTCCGATAAGTAAGATGGTTGCTTAACAACAAAACTGTTAACATTAAGTAATGTATATTGATCGCATATTACGTAATCAATAACGCTTGTCCCGTTTTTCCCATGAAGGGTGGGTCTGCCTAGAGTATCACCATTAGTTCTGCCATTAAAGTGCACCTAACCCCAAAAACGTTTTTTCGCTAAAACAATAAAGCTTATTTTGTGGAGTAATTAGCCGCAAACATTTGTCGATTTGGTTAAATCTTTGATTTTCTATGGCTCGTCAAAGTATGTGAAATTGCCGCCATTTTGATTTACAACCGAGTTTAACGGAGAATGGGTCGAGGGCCGGATGTGACGTCAAATCGAGAACACGGTGATTCTGAGATTCGCATATTTACTTGTTTCTGTGGGAAAGGCTGGAAAAGTTGTTCGAAAAAAATGCTAGCCAGCTGCGCTGTAGTGTGATGTAGCAAGACAACAAATTTACAGAAGGTACTCCGCTTCATGCCATACCCTTTTATGGAGAGATGTCCTGAAAAGAAGAAACGTACAAAGTGATGGCTCGACTCGTGCAAAGTGATAGCCGTCTAAGAGTTCGGTGATCTGTTCCACAAAGTATTTCAAACCAGATGATCTCGCTCGATGCCTGGATTTTCAGAGAGAGGAAGGGATTTTGCTGACTCAGTGACTTAAGCGAGACGAATTTGGAATAACCGTCCATCGATTCATGCAGCTGTTGTTGCATCTGATCTGAGAAACGACAGCAGTCAGTCGGCACAGCCTACAGATAGTTTTGTATTTGCCCACTACTAATCTTATAACTCCATTTCTAAAGCCATACAGGTTTAATTCCTGGATATTCAGTAACACACTTTAAGGTAACATCAGTACCAAAATCTTCAAGAACAAGATCACTCTTCCTTGAGTCTTGACAACCTTCTAACTCACTTAATTATAGTAATAACAATAACATTCGCTGATGTTTTGAAGGGAAGCGACGCTACAATTTCCACACTCGCAGGAAAAGAACACAAACATTGTGTCATGGGATAATCATTTTGATCTACGTTGAACGAATGAAGTTAAAATAATTTGAGAAAGGACTTGACTTTTATTTATACGAAAGTATGTTAATGCGAGATCGAAGAATGCGCGAATTTAGTAAATATACGCACCACACGCTACAGTCTCTTTGACTTCTACATATCATTGCCTTCGGGTCTGTCCATCAGAGCTCGTTCTAGTTCTTTGTCAGCTTCCACCTCATTTGTCTATCCATTCTTCGTTGGCCAGAGAGTTGTCAGCGTATAAATCAGCTCCGCCGTCATCATTTAATTATTCACTTTGCTCTGTTGACAACTGCGAGTCGTCATTCTCTTCAGCGATATAATAAATTTCGGAGTCTTCTGAGTCAAAGCTCATTTCAGAATCCGACGGAGTAGAAGATATTGTTGATAAAAACAGAAATCTGTCGACTGTGGAGCCCCCTGCGAAAAACTTGTGCGGAAAAAAGGCTTCTACGCTCACACAGAATAAAAGGCCTGACTGTGACAGCCGAAGCTTTCGTTCTCGAAGTGACGTCACGGCTTTACTCTCCCCAGACTCCTTATGCTCGGTCGTGAACCATAGAAACCTCGGTGTCAAGGGGGCACAGAAATTCGAGGATTTAACCAAATCGAAAACATTTTGCGGCTAATTACTCCACAAAATAAGCTTTATTGTTATAGCGAAAAAAAATATTTGGGGTTAGGTGCACTTTAACTATTCTTAGATCAAGGTTTTTGCAAATTTTCAGTACTCTTTTTCCATGACTGTTTATGACGTTATCAAAACTAGTTCTTTGAGCTGGCTGAAACGCTGATTCTGATTGATCATTAGAGATTACGTTGTTGCTCTCTTGCGAGACAGTATCGGAGTAAGTCTCCCAGAAGAATAATTAATCCTGTCGGAGACATATCTGTTATGTCTTGTTCTAGCTGATCAAAATTTTCGGGATCGAAATATTTCGAGTTGCACGGAGGTATATATATTCCGCAAACTTGAATATCCTTCATCGAATTTAAGAGGTCTTTCTTGATTATAAACCAAACATAATTTTGCGTTGATTTTTGGTTACAATATTTTTATCGAGTTTGTTCTTCTAGAGTAAAGCCATTCCTCCAGAGTTCCGACCACCTTTTCTAGACTATTTAGGGGAAGAACATTGTACAAATGATGTATCAGATTTGGTTATTTCCAAATCAGTGCAATTGCCAATTTCGGTAAGTAGTATAAAATCACAGTTATCAATTTCATTCAAAAAATCAGGGTTCTGTAATTTGTTTCCAAGGCATTTGGAAGATAATCCGTTGATATTACAAGCACAAAAGGACCATTTGCTTGAAATATCGGGGAAATGGCCAGAAATCGCGGACATCGCAACGGCGCACGCGCGGGGTTTCTTAGAAATATGGCCGCCAAACGCTCAAAGGAAATGTATGGCAGAAATAAAACAAAATAAAATAGAGCAAGTTCTGGCTTACCGGGAACAAGTGCCGCGATCGGGCTGAGTTCTTGAAAGTTTCCTCTGCTATTCTGATTAGTTGCTTTTCATCAAAAAATGTTACTGGCCCTGCTTTTCATCGATGTTTGTTTTCGAAGATTGGCTCATACAATGCTCTATATTACGGAGGCTTGAATGCATCCCAAACAGATTTTGATCCGCCACAGCAGATTACATAAGCGGGATATCCCAAGTGCCGCGATCGCTTGAGGAAAAGCACCGTATGGTGTACTATTTGACCAATTTTCACCTTCGCTGCTGATTTCTTCGCCCTGCTAATTGCCTTCAAAAACAGTTCAGAGAAGCGCAAACCAGGTCTACCGAAAGCAAAGATATCAAATGTCACGCGAGCGTCTCATCTGTGTTGATCCGAGAACTACACGTCGTATTCTTGGGCAAAAACTGGCATTTTTTCAGCAAATTCCGGCATGTTTGGTATCAAAAGAAACCTAAGAAACCAAGCCTTCTATCTCTGTTGAAGGCTGGGGAGACAGATGACCACTGTCCTTTCAGTCAGCGCTAAAATTACAAGTTCATGTATGACCACATGGCGTGACAAACGTGACATTCGTTTTCGTTTGTCGTTTTGTACGACACTGTCATCCGCTCAAGAAATATGGAAGATTTTGTGATGTGGAGAAAATTATTACCTAGTGAAAATGTGGCTCGGTAAGTCTTCTGAGTATTCTTTAATTCCCTAAGACAACAAGTAGTTACTGAATTGAAGTATTCTGTATGTTTCGAATTCCTCTCCTTCTCAACTGAAGTAATCATAGCCCTTCAGTCCACATTTTCGCCTGGTAATAATCCTCTCCACATCAACAAATCTTTCCCTATTTCTTTAGCGGATGGGAGTGACGTATAAAACGACAGGGGAAAACGAATTAAGTTGTTTTTAGTGAACCACGGGGGATTTTCTCGAAGACGCCATGTTGCCATTAGCATAAAGTAATTAATTGGCCGCTGCTTTTGCGCGGGCTCAAATGTCCGCAATTTTTGGCAGAGGGATAAATGATTTGTGTTTGGGCACTGTTTCATAACCTGGCATGTAACAAAATAACAATAACAACAACAATAAACCCCCCCGATAACGATAGCGACAAACAAAAACCAGAACAAATGAATGATATAATGTACTGGTACTAGTGACGAGTATAGTGACTAGTGATAGTAATAGTGATAGTGATAGTGATAGTGTAGTGATAGTGATAGTGATAGTGATAGTGATAGTAGTAAAAGTAATAGTAATAGTAATAGTAATAGTAATAGTAATAGTAATAGTAATAGTAATAGTAATAGTAATAGTAATAGTAATAGTAATAGTAATAGTAATAGTAATAGTAATAGTAATAGTAATAGTAATAGTAATAGTAATAGTAATAGTAATAGTAATAGTAATAGTAATAGTAATAGTAATAGTAATAGTAATAGTAAGAGTAATAGTAAATAGTATAGTAATAGTAATAGTAATAGTAAAGTAAGAGTAATAGTAATAGTAAGAGTAAAGAGTAAGAGTAAGAGTAAGAGTGAAGAGTAAGAGTAAGAGTTAAAAGCAATAGTAATTTAAGTAAATAGTAAATAGTAATAGGTAAAAGTAATAGTAAAATAGTAATAGTAATAGTAATATATGTTAATAAGGTGATAGTACTAAGTAATTAGTTAATATGTAATAGTAATAGAACTAATAGTAAATAGTAATAGTAATAGTAATAGTAATATTACTAGTACTAGTACTAGTACTGGTGATAGTGATAGTCATATACATTACCCAAAAGTAATGAGAGCACCATTTCAGGTTAAAACACTGCAGTTTTCAATTGGAATTCTGTCCTCAGTATTGTTGGGCCATTTTTTACATGACGAAACTTTCAAATTTGGATTTGTAGTGGCGCGACACGAGGAGTAATCTCTTTTTCAGAAACGTAGTGTTCCGCGCGTTTTTGTTTTTTGTTCCTTTAATTGCTTTAGGAACAAACTAGGAACGCACAATAAAGGAACTTTATTTGCACAATAGGAACAAAGGTCGGCAAATTTCGGAACAATCTGGTCCGTTAGCAGCAAATTGGAACACAAGGTTCCTTTTCATGCTAACGATAAGGAACAACCGGTTCCTCTATTATCCTTTTAGGAACAAAAGGTCCTCTTTCATCACTTCCGATTTCCCTTCCTGTTCCTTTCGAAGTGGTTAGGGAACAAATGTTCCCAATCTAATTTCTCGCTCGACAGAGTAAGGAACAAGTTGTTCCTATTTACTGGCATATCCACTACTGTTCGGAACGCCTTGTTCCCTTTTGGTTCAAATGGTTCCTATTCATGCCCGACAGGAACGGGATCGTCCTAATCGAGGTGGTTTTTTGTTTCTCAAGATGAGTTTTATGTCCCGCGCATAAATGGGAACAGGTTCCAAACTTGTAACAAAGGAACTAGCGTTCCAGTTTGCGCAAAGTGTAAAACGGAACAGGCTACCTGAAACTACTGTCCATCACCTTCTCTATACAAATTTATCAAAACCTACATCCTTCAACAATCAAGTTAAGTATGAGACTTGCTCGCTACAAGCTTAATCTCGTTCGGGCTGGCCCATGCAAGTTCAGGCTTGTGTCTTTGTTCCTTTTGATAAATTGTGTACCAAATACGGACAAGGAAACAATGACTCAAGGGGCAAGAATGACCAAGTGTGGGCAGAGATGAGCTAACCAATATCTCATTGGCGAATAGGATGATCTCTTGGGGAACCTTTTGCTAGTATATATGTGTGTATTCTTTCCAAAGATATCGATTTCAACCAAATGCTTAAGATGAACAAACGAGGCAAGGATGTCAATTGGTCAATGTTAGCAAATGCATCGCCCAAACCAAAGAGACTTCACTTAGAGGAGGACGACTGTGATGGTCTTTTTCACTGCCCAGTGCAAATTTGTAAGCACGATGGTTTCACTACACAAAGAGGCTGTAGAAAACACGTAAAGAGCAAACACTCTTGGTACTATTATTTCGACGAGAAGCCAGACAGCATTCAAATCGAATCATTTGATGGTCAAGCAAACAATAATACAGCCACTGATCAGAAGACTGCGCGCAAAATGAGGACAATTGCGACTTTTGACAAGACGAGCATCATTGCTAAGAATTTCTTGTCGTGGCTCACAGGAAGTGGCGGAGGATGTAAAAGTGATCGACAAGCACAACAAATCGTCAACAGGTGCTTAAAGTTTCTTAAGTTTTGTTGCGAAGACGAAGAGGAGCTCACGTTTGACATTGTCGACTTTAGTTTATGTTCGCCGAATCTCCTATTTAAATTCGTTGATACGATGCAAGATGAGTGGGAACTCGGACACGCAGGGCGCATTGGCTACTTAGACGCCATTGCAGAATTGGCGGATTTCAGAAAAGTGAATGGTGCATCCGATGTTGTATTGAGGGGCTTGTCTTCTACGGAAACGTATCTGAAAAAGGCCCGTAAAACAGTTTCGAAGATGATGCGGTTGCAGTGGATCAATGAACTCGACATCGACACCCTAGAATCCAAGGGACATTGGGCCACGCTAGAAGAGCTTTTGGAAGTTGTTGCGTGTTACTTGCCTCGCTACGAGAACGTACTTAAAAAATGCAAGGATAAACCAGCTACGGTATCACCACTGGAGTTGTCCTTTGCCACAAAGTTTCTTGCGGTGTATTTGTTTATCAAGGTCAAAGGTTCCCGCCCGATGACTTATCAGTTTTTGACCGT
Organism: Platygyra sinensis; assembly: GCA_019787425.1. Classification (NCBI taxonomy): domain Eukaryota; kingdom Metazoa; phylum Cnidaria; class Anthozoa; order Scleractinia; family Merulinidae; genus Platygyra; species Platygyra sinensis. The sequence goes on along the minus strand of JAHPZR010021014.1, from coordinate 4,939 downwards.
TGAGATGGTGCGCATAGCAAAGACCAACGGGGGGTTTATCGATCAGAAAATGTTCAAGACGGCAGGAAAGTATGGCTTTGATTCTCTCTTCCTCACCGACACAAGCATGCAGGTGTTGGATGGTTACATCGACCACATTCGTCCTCAGTTGAAACCGACTTGTGATTACGTTTTAGTCACGAGAAATGGCGGCCAGCACAACAAACTTGGGGAGCTGATGAGCAAATTAGTGTTTGACGCGATCGGCAAATACGTTCACCCGACTCGTTACCGACAAATAGTGGAGACAGTCAGCTCCAAGATGCTTAGTAGCAACGCGCAAGGCACAATCTCCGAGGACCAGAAGCACAGCTCAGTTGTGGCAAGAGTGCATTACCAAAAGCAAAGATCGCGAGAGGTCGCGAGCAAGGCGCACGAATACCTGGAAACCCTTTATGGCGAGAAGGGATCGGCGCTAGAAATGGACGTTCGATCGCGACTTTCAGACAAATCAGGGTCTTCGCCAGAACAAAAAGAAAATGACGATGGGTCGGCCCCCGAAGAACACAACATTGCCATTACGCCCACTAATTGCAAAAGCAAGAACGCTTCGAAAACACCCGATTGTTTTACGGGAAGGAAAATTCTGCTATTTACTCCAGAAGAGGATCAGTATTTGAGGATGGGACTAGAACGCCATGGCTTCGGAAATTGGACAGCTATTCTTAGAGATCCAGACTTTAATTTTCAAAAAGGACGAAAACCAAACTCTCTCTTAAATCGCGCGGCCAGAAAGTTCAAAAAGTACTCAAAATAGTGTAAAGTTTAATGAAGACCACTTACGTTAAACCTCCATCGAAAGAAATACTACTAACAACTTCTCTGTAAACACGGGACGTAAATACAGCAATTCTAGTTATGACATTTATTTTCTTCGTTTCTAAGAGGCTCAAATGGGTTCGTGCATAATTGACTGCTTGATACTTTCTCTTTCTAAAGTCGATAACTTAGCACTAAATGTCTCCATATTTTCGGAATTATCTGTTTTACTTATGATAACATCGATTTTCATTGTTGGCTAGGTTTGAAAAAGTTCGTTATCCTTCCCTTTTTGGGTACTGGAGTGCTTGTTTGGGATGGCCGTTTTCTAGATTTTCCCCTCTGAGAGACGTTTCGGCTTGTGCTTTTCTCTGTTGGTGTCTGGGAAGAAGAAGGAGTGATAAAAATATCTTGATCGTCGCATTCGCATTCTTCTCCATCGAATGGGTATGGCATGGGTTCCCATACGCTCGTAACAAGTTCGGCCTGCTCCCTGGATAACCACTTCATTTCCATTGCTCTATTCTTTCTTTCCATGATTACCAGTCTGGAGAGGCCAGGCAACTCATCTCGCTTGAAGTTTAACTTGAGGGCTTCCACAGTAACTCCAATCATGTAATGCACAGCGCGTTTGACATCATCATCCCTTGCAGTTTCTTCTTGTTCTTGTAGCTGTCGTAGTTCTTTTTCCTTTGCCCACACCCACTCGTTCTCATAGTACTTGGACGCTTTATCCTGCAAATTCTTCTGCTCTTCTTGTTTCTTTTTCGCGAAGTACTCTTCCCTTGAACGTTCAATTCTGGGATGGTATGGGCCTTCAACCGACTCCAGCAAATGAGCATCTTCCTCTCGAATCATTCCAAGAGATATCCAATGCTGTCTTGTCTCAGCAAGAATCCGCACCTTAGCCCGTTGTGCTTCAGTTTCTCTTTCCTTCACGGCACGCTTCACTCCCGCTGCAATGAGCCCCAGTTGCCTCTGTCTCAGGCTGTTGCACGGCTGCTGATCTCGAAGCTCAGATATCTTTTCCAGCGTACTCTCCCATCCGTCAGAAATCGTTGATTCGGCATCCGAATTTACTTGGTTCTCTTCTCCCTCAGATATGTCGTCGTCATCTTCTACCATGAGTTGCCCTTCTTCAACACGTGCTTCTTGTTCGCTTTCACTGTCTTCCAGGTTCATCGCTTTGATTCTATCCTTTTCGTCTTCATCCAATTCATTTGGCTTTGCAGCTGATCCAGGCATTGGAGGAGGAAGTTCGTCATCTGGAGTGCGCGCGACTCTGCTTGCCCACACAATACAATCCATTGCACTGTCACGCAATGACTGCTGCACTCCTGGAACGGGTCGAGAGTTTAGACTTTTAAAATAAAACTTGCGCAGACGTGCATCCATGGCCGCGTTGTGCTCTTCCCCAAAATCCATTTCCGTTTGACAGGTGATGAACATGGGACATCGAATTTCCTGTTGGCTAGAGCTTCTGTATTTCCGATCGTGAGCGGTTAGTCCCCCCTGCGTCAAAACTTTCCAGTCATCTGGATCTAAAAGCTTCACGTGTGCTTCGTCCATGAAGATGACTTGGGTCTTTTGGTCAACGAGACTCTTGTTAAAGGCTTTCTGTTTGGTTATCATGGCGATATACCTGTCAAGGGAAACAAAAGCAACCTCAACAGATTGTACTAAATCGAGTGAACACTCGAGCTCGACTTTTTGAGTTTCGTTTTGGAAGAGGGCACCTCTCAAAGGTTGAAAAACACTTGATACCTGATAAAGCTGTCAAAAACAAGAACAAAACAGCAAATACCTCGCAGGAATTATCCGAGTGATCGGCGTAAATAGGCTTGTTTTCCCGCTGTTTGGCTCCCCAATCAAGCACATGACTTTTTCTTTGTGTTGTTTAATTCCGTGATTTAAAAGGCGCAAGTAGTATTCGCAGAAGTATGTCACACCAGTCGGACTTAAGCTGTTTTCTAGAATTTCTTGAAAGTACTTGGCCTCTGGCTCTTTAGTGTGGGAGTACTGTACAAATGCTCGCGGACATTCTTTTCCAACTTCCTTGATAGGGTTTTGGACAAATCTTCTTTGACTTAGCGAGAAACACCAACCATTTAAAACTTCAATTAAGTCGTAGTTGATTCGTATCTGTTTCGTAAATTCGCACTCGGGGTCGGCCAGTATAGATTCTAGCTTGTTGAAATTGGTGATGATAATCTCCTTCAATTGATCGTTGTTTGCCAGGACTGACAGGAACTTTTTGATGGAGCAAGCGTGCTCGAAGGTATACATTGAAGCTTCGTTTTTCTTGAAAACGTCGCCTTTGTGTAACGCGTAGCCCAGTTTTGCCATGGCTCTCTCAATTTTGTTAAGTGCAACAACGACGGGGGACTTGGACAAAGCCTTTCCAATAGACTGCTGACTTTCTGACTCTTTCACATTTTCTATTCCAAAGACGTCGAATTCCAGACCAGCTCTAGTAAGTGCCGGGATTGCTCTGTTTTGCAATTCCGATGAAAAAACGGGACTTCCAACTTGCAGGCGGACGACACGTTCGCTGCCGTGAATTGATGGAACAGGCTCTTCCAACATCTGGGATTCTAGCGCCTCTAAACAATGCTGAAACGACACATCAACTTTTCTTTGCAAGAAGCTGTTATTATGGTCTTTCACTGTTGTGCACAAGGGAGCGACTGCATTTTCTTCCTTTCCTCTCGAACATTCTTGAACTGATTTAGCTGTCACTTCCATGCCTGTGTCCAGAAGCGCTGAGTGAACTGGAATAGTTGACATTCTAAGGCCATCTCTTGATTGCAGAGCTATCCAATACGATATTGCAGGCCAATAGATCTTTTTCTTTTTTTGAGAACTGTTATTCGCCGTTTCTTCGTCACCATCTTTGCCTTCTTCGCATTCGTTTTCCTGAACTTTCTTTTCCACAACTGCAACTGAAGAAAAGAAAAATGCCATCTCCTTGATTTTCTTCATGGCTTTGTCACACGCGTCTCGTTTCGCACATATTTCTAACCACAGCTTGTCTGGGTCTTTTGTCTCTTGCGATGTGTTGTAGGTCACTTTAGCTGAGATCACTGAACATTTTTCTTGAACGATGGGTAACACTTTGCTTACAAGAGCACTTCGAATATTCTGCAGGAGAGCCAAAAGGAAAAAAAAGCAACGTTAGCACTCTTACTTGAATGCGATGCAAGACTCTTTAACTCTGCACCCTTTAACTAAACAAAAGTTAAGTTAAAGCACAGGATACATACCTTACTGTTAAGCTGCCGAGCAGGAGCACTTGCCATCGCGATTTCAACTTCCAACTGGTGAGAGCAAGTTTAGGCCTTTCGCTTTTATAGCATTTCAGCTAATAGCTGATTTAAATTCTGGCACTCTTGTTTGTTCCTCGGAATAACCATGACAATTTGAACGAAATAGCAGTACTATATCTTTAAAAGAAACACATGCTTGCTTTGAATGCAGTGCAACAGTATTCTGAGAGAAGAACGATAATGTGTTGCGTTCGCTTTTTGGTATGAATTTTTTTCGAGGAATTCAGTGATTTTAGCACATTAGAATACGATATCCCAAACTTGTGCAAAAAAAGCGTGCAGTCCAGTGCACTAGTAGCAATTATACGATATTTCAAACTTGTGCAAAAAAAGCGTGCAGTCCAGTGCTCTAGTAGCAATTATAATCCTCCCCCAAAAATTCAAAATAGAAAAGAAAGACCAAAGTATGTCATTAGCAATGCTCCAGGGATATTTAAAAGAAGGTGACAACTATCAAGCGTTGGATGTACGAACTTGACCTACTGTAAAATTATCTTGTAAATATTTGTGCAAGCAATTTGTGTGGCGGCGAGCAAGGAATTCTGCTAACAGAATTGAATGCGCAAGCATGAGATATTACATAAATATTAAACTACTATTAAAGAATATTAAAGAATACTGAATGATGTTGCCATTCCTAACTCATAATAATTCAACTGTAAGTGCTGTCTCCATGCATCCGTCACATCAACCATATTTGAAAGAAATTCATTCAAAATATCTCAAACAGTAGTTGACAAAGACGCACTTACAGTAAGATAGGGAGGTCCTGTTCAAAGTCCTTATTATGCTACTTAGAGATGTGGAAGTGCTGT
>JAHPZR010021013.1:2500-10000 GCA_019787425.1 Platygyra sinensis | reverse complement strand
CTTCGCAATTCACCAGATTCTGGTGTATCTTAAGAGAATGCATTTGAGAGGTTAAGAGGCTACTAAGTAGCCTTGATCACAGTATTTTGATCGATTGAGTCAATATTAAACAACAACTTACAACAAACCGATCGTGCGCTCACTCACGTGGCAGCGACTTAGACCCCTGTTGCAAAGGCCACAGCGAATCGCCTTTTGGAGATGCCAACGACTTTATCAGTTGTGTTCTCACAAAATGTGGATGCGGCTACTTCTTACTAGCACCACCAAGAAGCAACGGCAAAAGGTAAGCTTTAAGAGTTTGTTGTCCCCTTAAAATTTCAGTCAATTCATGGATAGAAGAAAGTCGTAAAATGGTGTTTATCGTATATTTTCAAGGGATCCGATTTCTGAGTCTCTGCCTTTCGCGTTAAAAGCTTTTCGAAACGTTGTGTGTTTTCATTTTATTTTCTCCCCCTTTCTTCTTGCATCACACAAAATACTCAAAACAAAGACCACTGTAATCTGTACATGTCAGCCGTCCCCTCCCCCTTACCAACGGGGGACACGGGAGACCAAAGAACGAGATAGATCGTTTTCACCGTCACGAAAATCGAAAACAATCTGGTGGAAGAAGCTCAGAAATTGTGATGTTATAGAAGATAAATAAATAAGTTCTAGGCTTGTGCGTTTACCCAACCTTCAGATATTCGTCGAAATGTTTCGCAAAAATTCACAGAGCCTAGTATGTTTCCTTTAGCAATTTCCGTTTTTCATTTTAACAGCTCAATTATCACAAAGGTTTACAGTGGCATCCAGACGTTTCGTCGATGTGTGCCACTGTTGCCTTTAATAATTTCTGTATCAGTTTCATTTTAACTGCTCAGTTATCAGAAAAATTTACAGTGACATCCAGACGTTTCGTCAGAGTGTGCCACTGTTGCCTTTAATAATTTCTGTATTTCATTTATCACCAAGGTTTACAGTCGGAGTGTGCCAGTGTTGCCTTTAATAATTTCCGTTTTTCATTTTAACTGCTCAATTATCACAAAGGTTTACAGTGACATCCAGACGTTTCGTCGGAGTGTGTCACTGTTGCCTTTAATAATTTCTGTTTTTCATTTTAACTGTTCAGTTACCACAAAGGTTTACAGTGGCATCCAGACGTACCGTCGGAGTGTGTCTCTGTTGCCTTTAATAATTTCTGTTTTTCATTTTAACTGTTCAGTTACCGCAAAGGTTTAAAGTGACATCCAGACGTACCGTCGGAGTGTGCCACTGTTGCCTTTAATAATTTCCGTTTGTGATTTAAACAGCTCAGTTGCCACAAAGGTTTACAGTGATATCCAGATGTATCGTCGGAGTGTGTCACTGTTGCCTGTTTATAAACTAGTAATAGTTATCACTAAAGCTGCCCCCGCTTTCTTATATTTTCTGCTCATTGAAACAATAATATTGAACGTTATTGTTCTTGTCAGATACTAAAAAAAACCAATTGTCTTGATATGAACTCTTTTTTATATAAGAATATATTTTGACGTGACATCTTGGCCTCGCTACGAAAAGTGGTGTCCAGAGCACACGCACAATGTGCTGAACGCGATCCAGATCCAGAAACCAAACACTTGTACTTGATAGCCTAATAAATTCTAAATAAAACGAAAATGCCATAAGCTATAATGTAAGAATAATACAAGAATATTTTCAGCCTAAAATCGGCACAAAAATAAGAATGTTCAGTCTGGGCCGGAAAAATAACATCCTTAGAAAAGAAAAGAGTGTACGAGCAAACGTATCTCGAAAGCACAACAGAAGTGAAATGTAAACATAAGTATCGCGTTACAGTCGCCATATATGCAAATTAGAGTTAAGCTTTTTGTCCTCAATGAAAACGCCGCAAAACATTTACATTTGGATCCCTGCCGTAGGATTACTCTGTGAAAATAAGCCATCCAAATAAACGAGATGCCAAAGGAATATTTCAAACTTTATTCCTCCAGAGCTAACATTTGAGAGAACCTAAAACATATCTTGCAATATCAAGAGAAAAAAACTGGCAAAAAAAACAGAGGTGTCAAACTCTGCAAATTACAAGCGGATAACAGCGGAAGCCACACAGAAATATGACCTCTAACGGCTTTACTCTGACGAAATGTCTCCCTGAAAACACAGGATTAGTGCTTAGCGAAATATTCAAAGATCCTCCGATCGTACCATACAAAAGGGGCAAAACTTCCTAAGCGGCTACTACACGTGAATGGGAGTCGCGCAGTCCTGGCCAAAAACCCTGCGGGGGCAATAATTTCTGTTGATCATTTTACTGCTCAGTTATCACAAAGGTTTACAGTGGCATCCACGGAAGTAGTTATAGAACTTAAAGGAAATTGGAAAAAAATGAATTGGAAGAAAAAATAAATAAGAACAAATGAAAGTCTTGCACTGCAAATAATGTTTGTTTCTCGTGGTGCTTACATAACAGCGCGGAGTTTTAAATGGTTTGTCGCAAATGCGCTTTCTGCAATATCTATCACATACTCGAAAGTTAATTTTCATTGAGACCGCAGTTGACAAAAAGAAAAAAATAGCCCCTCGGGAAACAAAAACGAATGGGTGAAGCGTTTATACGTAATTACATGTAGTTTCTGTAATTGTGGATCGTCTTAAGCTTTGCCTGCTGCTTTGTCTGCTCAAATTCATGGATCCAAATAAAGAAACTTTGTCAGTGTCCCTGCTGCATGCAAAAAGATCCGTAGCCTGCGTAGCTTGGCGGTTTAAGCAATTTGAGCGCGCGTACACGAAGCAGCGAAGCCGCGAAAACGACCGACAAAGGCTTTCCCGCTAGTTTTGTTTGGCGGCTTTGTAGCGCCAAGTTTTACGCAAACCAAATTATCCGAATCTGTATTCGTGCGCGGCAGTCCCTGTGCTTTCGGTGACAAAAATTATTTTTTGACCGCTGCGGCGGCGGATTTTGATACCTATTACTTTGCACGCGTTAATTCCTGACAGCCGAGCATAAAAAATATATAAGGAATGCGGGGCTATGAACCCCGCATTCCTTTGAGGTACGTCCAGATAGACCCCGCTGCGTCTCGAGTGACGCATGTGATGGACGTCATCGTTCATCAAAACAGTTTTTACCCCAAAAATGCACGTAGGCAAGCTCGTAGCCTCGTAGGCAAAAAAAACTCACGACTTCAGAGCTATAGAGAATGTAGAATTCAGGTTAAGGCTGTAAATGTTCCATTGCCAGTGACGTGTGTCAATCAATCAACAATTTTATTTTACTTTGAAATTTCTGATAGCAGAGACATGCTAATATCTCTGAAGAAACTAAATTCATTATGTCAAAGCCCTAAAAATATACATTATAGATAAATTCATAAAAATTAATTAACAAACGATTTAGGGAATAGATAAGAGACCGGTCATAAGAATAAACAAAAATGAACAATACATGACAGATTTACCGTCTACATTAAAGACTAGTATTTATCACAGAAAGAACGGCATTCTTTGTCTAAATCTAAAGTTTTCAGTGCAGCTTTAAAAGCAGCAAGAGATGCCCGGTATTGTCGCGTTGCTCGACATTCCTGAGCTACCTGCATTTTCTTTACTGTGGAAGGGTTGTGGTCTCACCCCCTGCACCACTACCCAACTCTTCAAAGTCTAACTGTAAGTCTACTTGCCAATCATAGAAATAATATCAAAGATAGATTATGCTGCCTTTCCTAGTCGTGTGAGAATACCCAAGGGGGTACTCCAAGATATATGGGCATCGGCTGTTGTGAAGGGTGTGGATTTCAGGCAACCTAATATGTGATAGGGTGTAGAAATCAGACAGGTTTGGTCTAGAATTGGGTATAATTTACTAGGAATGTAGCCGTGACTGTACAAATAATTTAGTGTCGGAACGGAAATTATTCCCACGCTTCTATGCTAGAAATTGAAACTCGGAAGTGACTTTGCAAGATACTGGTTTAGTTTGTGCATGTTGGACCACGATAGTGATAAAGTGTTTGCTAGTCTGAGATATGGGAGGGGTTGTTTTGTTGCCTAGGGTTACAAAATCAAGCTGATCATGGTCAAGTATAGGGTAAGGGCTTCAGTGTCTCAACAGGACACCCCTACCTAGAAATTTACAGAGTACCCTCCCGGGCGAGAAGACAACCAAGCGACGATTTTAGCAGTTCTGAGAGGACCTTGAAAGGGTTTGGAGAACTGCAAGGTGTCAAGCTCCAGATCGTCAGCAGATCACTATGAGTGTGTTTTTGCGTTGTCAGACTCAAGCAAATAAGCTGACATCACAGTTTGTTAGCACCCCGGGGGTTTAACAATTTTCCACCAGTCTGTAGGATAGAGGTACTTCAAAATCTCTTTTCCACCTTTGGGCGCCAAAATGTTGAAAAACCCAAATTGAATCTTGGGTAGCGGTTTTTCAATAAGCTTAGCTGGAAAAGTGTGAAATTTATTGTACTGAAAATATAACAGCCATGTTGCCCAACCAGGTCTCTTCATCCATTTTCCTGATCTATGAAAAATCACGAGATCGACGGAAAATTAATTTTTATGAATTTATCTATAATGTATATTTTTAGGGCTTTGACATAATGAATTTAGTTTCTTCAGAGATATTAGCATGTCTCTGCTATCAGAAATTTCAAAGTAAAATAAAATTGTTGATTGATTGACACACGTCACTGGCAATGGAACATTTACAGCCTTAACCTGAATTCTACATTCTCTATAGCTCTGAAGTCGTGAGTTTTTTTGCCTACGAGGCTACGAGCTTGCCTACGTGCATTTTTGGGGTAAAAACTGTTTTGATGAACGATGACGTCCATCACATGCGTCACTCGAGACGCAGCGGGGTCTATCTGGACGTACCTCAAAGGAATGCGGGGTTCATAGCCCCGCATTCCTTATATATTTTTTATGCTCGGCTGTCAGGAATTAACGCGTGCAAAGTAATAGGTATCAAAATCCGCCGCCGCAGCGGTCAAAAAATAATTTTTGTCACCGAAAGCACAGGGACTGCCGCGCACGAATACAGATTCGGATAATTTGGTTTGCGTAAAACTTGGCGCTACAAAGCCGCCAAACAAAACTAGCGGGAAAGCCTTTGTCGGTCGTTTTCGCGGCTTCGCTGCTTCGTGTACGCGCGCTCAAATTGCTTAAACCGCCAAGCTACGCAGGCTACGGATCTTTTTGCATGCAGCAGGGACACTGACAAAGTTTCTTTATTTGGATCCATGAATTTGAGCAGACAAAGCAGCAGGCAAAGCTTAAGACGATCCACAATTACAGAAACTACATGTAATTACGTATAAACGCTTCACCCATTCGTTTTTGTTTCCCGAGGGGCTATTTTTTTCTTTTTGTCAACTGCGGTCTCAATGAAAATTAACTTTCGAGTATGTGATAGATATTGCAGAAAGCGCATTTGCGACAAACCATTTAAAACTCCGCGCTGTTATGTAAGCACCACGAGAAACAAACATTATTTGCAGTGCAAGACTTTCATTTGTTCTTATTTATTTTTTCTTCCAATTCATTTTTTTCCAATTTCCTTTAAGTTCTATAACTACTTCCGTGGATGCCACTGTAAACCTTTGTGATAACTGAGCAGTAAAATGATCAACAGAAATTATTGCCCCCGCAGGGTTTTTGGCCAGGACTGCGCGACTCCCATTCACGTGTAGTAGCCGCTTAGGAAGTTTTGCCCCTTTTGTATGGTACGATCGGAGGATCTTTGAATATTTCGCTAAGCACTAATCCTGTGTTTTCAGGGAGACATTTCGTCAGAGTAAAGCCGTTAGAGGTCATATTTCTGTGTGGCTTCCGCTGTTATCCGCTTGTAATTTGCAGAGTTTGACACCTCTGTTTTTTTTGCCAGTTTTTTTCTCTTGATATTGCAAGATATGTTTTAGGTTCTCTCAAATGTTAGCTCTGGAGGAATAAAGTTTGAAATATTCCTTTGGCATCTCGTTTATTTGGATGGCTTATTTTCACAGAGTAATCCTACGGCAGGGATCCAAATGTAAATGTTTTGCGGCGTTTTCATTGAGGACAAAAAGCTTAACTCTAATTTGCATATATGGCGACTGTAACGCGATACTTATGTTTACATTTCACTTCTGTTGTGCTTTCGAGATACGTTTGCTCGTACACTCTTTTCTTTTCTAAGGATGTTATTTTTCCGGCCCAGACTGAACATTCTTATTTTTGTGCCGATTTTAGGCTGAAAATATTCTTGTATTATTCTTACATTATAGCTTATGGCATTTTCGTTTTATTTAGAATTTATTAGGCTATCAAGTACAAGTGTTTGGTTTCTGGATCTGGATCGCGTTCAGCACATTGTGCGTGTGCTCTGGACACCACTTTTCGTAGCGAGGCCAAGATGTCACGTCAAAATATATTCTTATATAAAAAAGAGTTCATATCAAGACAATTGGTTTTTTTTAGTATCTGACAAGAACAATAACGTTCAATATTATTGTTTCAATGAGCAGAAAATATAAGAAAGCGGGGGCAGCTTTAGTGATAACTATTACTAGTTTATAAACAGGCAACAGTGACACACTCCGACGATACATCTGGATATCACTGTAAACCTTTGTGGCAACTGAGCTGTTTAAATCACAAACGGAAATTATTAAAGGCAACAGTGGCACACTCCGACGGTACGTCTGGATGTCACTTTAAACCTTTGCGGTAACTGAACAGTTAAAATGAAAAACAGAAATTATTAAAGGCAACAGAGACACACTCCGACGGTACGTCTGGATGCCACTGTAAACCTTTGTGGTAACTGAACAGTTAAAATGAAAAACAGAAATTATTAAAGGCAACAGTGACACACTCCGACGAAACGTCTGGATGTCACTGTAAACCTTTGTGATAATTGAGCAGTTAAAATGAAAAACGGAAATTATTAAAGGCAACACTGGCACACTCCGACTGTAAACCTTGGTGATAAATGAAATACAGAAATTATTAAAGGCAACAGTGGCACACTCTGACGAAACGTCTGGATGTCACTGTAAATTTTTCTGATAACTGAGCAGTTAAAATGAAACTGATACAGAAATTATTAAAGGCAACAGTGGCACACATCGACGAAACGTCTGGATGCCACTGTAAACCTTTGTGATAATTGAGCTGTTAAAATGAAAAACGGAAATTGCTAAAGGAAACATACTAGGCTCTGTGAATTTTTGCGAAACATTTCGACGAATATCTGAAGGTTGGGTAAACGCACAAGCCTAGAACTTATTTATTTATCTTCTATAACATCACAATTTCTGAGCTTCTTCCACCAGATTGTTTTCGATTTTCGTGACGGTGAAAACGATCTATCTCGTTCTTTGGTCTCCCGTGTCCCCCGTTGGTAAGGGGGAGGGGACGGCTGACATGTACAGATTACAGTGGTCTTTGTTTTGAGTATTTTGTGTGATGCAAGAAGAAAGGGGGAGAAAATAAAATGAAAACACACAACGTTTCGAAAAGCTTTTAACGCGA
>JAHPZR010021010.1:10000-13021 GCA_019787425.1 Platygyra sinensis | reverse complement strand
TGGATTGTGGAATAGGGTGGATAGGGAATTGGCGTACGTGAATACCGATATTTTTATTTAAGCCATCTTATAATTATAATGGCTCACAACTTGCTTTTTTTTAATATTTTCGACTAAATTTTGTTGCTAACTACGATGCAGTATGAAATGCACCACTCAATCAATCATCAAAACACGGCTTGGCTTGCATTTCTTTGCAATTCTCAATAAAATTATGATCAGTGCAACATACACTACATATCCTCCGGCTTTTTGTTAAACACTGATATCTCGGTGTTATAGTTAAATAACATTTTATCAGCCATTAACGCCACTCGTCTTAAGTTTTAAACTAAAACACATGATCTAACCACGAAGAACTCTGACAAATGACGCTGTCACCTGAGTAGACTTCCAAAGCTACAACACTTCATCACTCTGTAAAACACCGAGTGTATAGCACTGGAAATTTGAACAAATTATTTTGTAATTTTTTTCTTGGTCGTATTTTTGCTTTAATTCCTCGGGAATGACTACTGGAGTATTCTAAGAAGCCAAAATTCCAAGCTATAGTTATGAAGTTCAGCTTCATGACCAAACAAGGCCAAGGCTCGCGCTTCGTTTTGACAATTAGGTGTTTGTTAGGTGCTTGACTACTATTGCTACCGGATTTCAAGAATGCGGTTTACGAGTATGCGTATTTCTTAGACTTCTAAGTCAATAGATCGTTCTCACATGACGTATTTTTATCCTCATCAGGCATAAGAGGCGGTTTATTTATATCTGTTTACAATTAGCGTTCTTCGTTTGGAAACTAGAGCACTTTGAAAGTTGAGAGGCTACGATAAATTTTGTTAAAAAATATATCCTTATCTCATGATTTTGAGCCTTTTAGAAGTTAGAGCATTAGAAAAAATAAATGCTTGTTTGTTTAGTACTGAACACCAGACACCCAAATAGCCAAAGTAAGGTCCAGATGTTTGCGTTATATTTCGGCCGCCATGCTGCTGTACACGGTTGTCCACGAACATGGCGTTTACATACTGGGCCCTGTAAATTTCTGGGAAACATTTACGACGCATATCTGAAGTTTGGTAGCCTCTTCCTGGCGTACAGTTAGTCAGGGCGCAGTGCAGAAAACAGCGCGCGAAAAAATAAAAAAAGCGCGGCGGAAGCAAGGGAACGCCTGTGGGCAAACTTAACAAACGGTGGTTCCGGTATACCAGGATCAGGAATACCCTCTGATTGGTTAATTTTGACAGATTTTGTCAACACTCGAGCATTACTGACGCAGATGAGATATACGATATTGCGGTGGTCAGAGACCTTTCAACAAGTAACGCGGTGTTCAAATCTGTTATAAACAACAATAAGCTAAAAGATTTCCCCAAGTGAAGTGTCTTCGCGAAGAAAGAAGGATTGCATAAAAATATATGGTCAATGGAAGATTCCTTTGCAATCCTTCCCACCGGTTTTGAAAGAATTTAATCTATCAACTCTTTCCACGAGTAATGTTTCTGATGAATGGAGAAGCCGGCGCCGTCTTCACGATCATAATGGCTTGTCTAGCTCTCGAGGCCATAATGAAAGACCAAGTTGAACAGTTGAACACAATCGGAGTCGCAGCAACGGCAATGGGTATCGACTAAGAAAACGAGAAGAAATGGAAAGAGCGAGATTGTGTGTAAATATCTGTAAAAACGGTTTGTGACATCCGTACATAATTTTGTCGTTCTGTTTTCGATATATTGACCTTTTGCTTTGCAGAGTTTGACACCTCTGTGATTGCCATGCGGTGTTTATGCTTTGTTTAGTCTAATTTGTATTGCAAAATATGTTTTGAAGTCTCTCAGTGTTGGCTTGCATTTCGAGCGACAAAGTTTGAAATATTCCGTGAGCATGTTTCAAAGAAAGGTTGACAACTGAAAACCACAAGCCGGCGGTCATGTTACGGGTCTCGGTAGGCGGTCTATAAGTGGGAGGAATGACCTTTTGTAAAGTTGGCCCACAGGCGTTCCCTCGCTTCCTCTCGCCGCGCTTTTTTTTATTTTTTCGCGCGCTGTTTTCTCCACTGCGCCCTGACTAACTGAACGACTGGAAGAGGCTAGAATTTTGCGGACACGCACAGGCCCAAAACTTGGAGAAGTGTCTTATACTAATAGTTATCTTCTATAACATACATCACATTTTCTTAGCTTTTTCCAGTGGCTGGTTTTCGATTATTTTTTATTTATTTTTTTTTTTTGCGTGACAGTGAAAACGATCTATGCCCTTCGAAGAACAAAGCAACAACTATGGAATATATTTTTTTTTTATGTTATAACATGTTGTTTTAGTTTCTATGTGTTATCACCTTCCTCGGACATAAATCCATGCCATTCCTTATTTTTTGATCGGGATCATTTGCGGTCCAATATGGCGATCATTTCCGGTCCGGGATCATTTACGGTTCAATTTGGGGATCATTTGCGGTCCGGGATCTTTTGCGGTCCTGGGATCATTTGCGGACCCGCACAGTCAGTCTTTCAATTAGTTTTATAATGGACAAATGCCCAGCTAAACATCACCCCACCCCACCTAAGCGAGTTACCCGGCACGGCTGACCAGGCAACCCGCCTAGGTGAGGTACCCCACCTCTCATGTGAAAGCAATCATGAAAAAAAGAGAGATTGTATGGAGAGATTGGTAACCCCACCAAGGCGGGGGACCTCACCTACCTGGGGTCCCCCACCTCCATGTGAACAGGCCCTTAAACTCACGGCAACAGAAAAAACGCCCGATTTCAGTTCACAGTCTTGTCAAGCTCTATGAATCGTGCACTCTCGGAAGGACCTTAAAAACTCATAACAACGCGTATATTCATTCACCAATATAATGTAAACTAAGGTAGATGAGTCGGATGGGAATTTAACAGTTGTGTTCTGAATATTTTTAAAAACACACGGTGATGTAGTAAATATATGGTGTTACGACACACTGATTTAAAGATCCAAAATGTTAGATATCAGGATGATAGTTGAATCAGCTGTCATGTCATGTGTA
>JAHPZR010021009.1:0-14520 GCA_019787425.1 Platygyra sinensis | reverse complement strand
ATAGAAGAAAAAACAGAGAAAATTTAAAAAAAAAAATGTGGAGTGGACTTTGCTTATATTAAAAAAATGAAAAATAAAGATTGGAAAAAGTCAACTCCACATATTTTTTTGACAATTTCGCACATGCATAATTTTTTGCATCAAAATAGTAGGATCACTGCATCAGTTTTTGAGATATTAGCTTCGTGGATAAGGAATTTTCAGCGCGCGTTGTACGCGCAAATTAAAATCTCGACTTTGCAAGATCGTAGTTTTCGCACTCGTGAAGGCAGTCTGCTTTTTAGTGAAGCCCACAATTCCCGGCACGCAAATAAACCTGAATACCAGCTAATAGTGTTTTCTCTTTGCTGTTGTCATTAGCAGCACGAGCGGTAGAAGAAGGGTATTATAAATACCCAAACGCGAGGTTGGCCTAGTAAAATAAACTAGAAAAATTGAAAAGTAGTTTTTTTCCTGCTGTTTTTTAAGATTCATAGCAACATCAACATCACAATTTTCGTTTACGTTGCAGCACAACCATTAAAGAAAGTTTTTTTTTTTTTCACTTGAAATTGCTTAATGGATGAGTGTTTTCGAAGGTAAAAATAAGCGATATGCAACGGCCCCGGCGGGGGGTACTCCCACGAATTTTGGATAGGGGTGTGCCGCGAAGGTTCTTAAACCCTGACCCTATTTAAGGACTATGAGAGCGAAAACTGATACCCTTTTTAAGGCCCAAACACGAAAAATGACACCCTATTCAAGGCAATTAAACCTATGTTCTTCTGTTGCAAACTAAGCATTTTGTTAATACTTAAAAGGATACATCAAATTTAAAAAAAAAAAAAACAAACATTCCTATAGCGGGCGTTTTCGCACTCCAGTATTAGATAATACAATTTTAGCTATCCTATCTAAGGACTACACCAGGAACACAGTTACAAAAGGGTCAAAAAAGATACCCTATTTAAGGACCGAGAACCTCAAAAACCATACCCTATTATGCGACACGTACCTATATAGCCCATATATGGGAGTACCCCCCCGGGGCAACAGCTCAGTAAACTTGGCCGGCGGAAACAAAGTTTTACGACCGGCCTAAAACATGAGCGCTCAAAACGTGACTGTAACACTAACGCTTTCCCGCCAGTTTGCATACTGTGAACACTATGGGTTCTGTTGTTTCATTGGCTGGCGGCTTTTTGAGTTGACATATCCCTCTGAGAAGGCGTGATATGTTTATAAATTTTTAGAAGGCGAAAACTCGCGCTCGATTTTCGCCAGAGAACCCTCCTCTTCAAATGAATTAATAGGGTATGTAGAATCGACAGCTTTCCGTGAAATGGGCCAGAACATTCATAGATAGATAAGGAACAAAAGCGTGTCGGCGAATTCTTTTAACTGTAGAATTCTATGATTGTGGTTAAAAACACTGACATGGACTGGGTAGGAAGGCTTTAGTTATACAAGCTCATGCAGTCTGTTTTCCTACAGTGTAACAACGAGAGAAGTGCAACAAAAGAAAGTTTACACCAGTTAGATCATGACGCCGAGCAGAGTTTGCCAAAATTCTGGAGATAGTAGGAAATGCGTTAGTGGAGCCTTAAGGGAGACTACAGTCTTCAACTGTAATTATGCACCCTGTTGAAATAAAGCGTAATTTCCGTCCAGACACTTCCTAAAGGCCGATTTACACGGTACGACTTTGTCGCATACAACAAGCTTACGACAGGCCTACGACATGAATTGTTTTCTTGTAAATCAAACCTATACAACTCGCTAACAATTGTCGGGTGGGTCGTAAGTCATGTCGTAGGCCTGTCGTAAGCTTGTTGTATGCGATAAAGTCGTACCGAGTAAATCGGCCTTAAAGCGTTTGGCATATGTTCCCCTGAGTTGCAACGGCGTAAGCAAGAAAATCAAATCGTGAAAAGCGTTGCTGATTAAGCTGACATTCAAGCATTTAAATTGGCTGAATCAATAAAACATCTTGGGAAATGCCTTTGCTAGTTTCTTTTTTTTTTCTTTCAAGAGAGTAATTTTATCTGAAATTGAATTAGTCTCGTTGTTTCTGCGGTCTGTTTATTTCTTTAGAGTATTTAACCTAAAACGCCACTTAATCTCTAATTCTTTTCTTTCACGTCGTGCTTTACTTAAAGCCCCGTGTGAGCAGTTGTATAATTACATAACCTCAGTTATTGTATACTGATGGGCTGAACAGAAACTTTTCTATTTTTAGATAGGCGGAGACTTCACCATGAGGAGATATTTCCACTCAAAAGTTCTAAACCTAATTATTGTACTAAACATCATAACAGTGACAACGACAGTCTTCTACTTGATCAGCACGCAAAACCTCGCTCGATATACAGGCCTACATCCATTTAATCCAACCATGAAATGCAGAAACCTCACCAAGCTGCAAATGGATCACTTCTTAACCTGTCTTACAAAGTTCATCAGATTTTGGACGAGCTGAGAGTGGAGCATTGGCTCATGTACGGGTCACTCCTGGGAGCCCTTCGTGGACACGCTCCTCTTGCATGGGACGACGACACCGACATCGGTTTGGACGGAGATGGCAGACTAAAGACACTCAGCAAATCTGTATTAATTGAAAAGCTTAAATCTGTTGGCGCGAAACTCGTAGATGATTGTTGGACCCAGAGATGGATTAATTAAGATTTACGATGGAAACTCTGAATTTTCCGTCGATCTCGTGATTTTTCATAGATCAGGAAAATGGATGAAGAGACCTGGTTGGGCAAATGGCTGTTTTATTTTCAGTACAATAAATTTCACACTTTTCCAGCTAAGCTTATTGAAAAACCGCTACCCAAGATTCAATTTGGGTTTTTCAACATTTTGGCGCCCAGAGGTGGAAAAGAGATTTTGAAGTACCTCTATCCTACAGACTGGTGGAAAATTGTTAAACCCCCGCGGTGCTAACAAACTGTGATGTCGGCTTATTTGCTTGAGTCTGACAATGCAAAAACACACTCATAGTGATCTGCTGACGATCTGGAGCTTGACACCTTGCAGTTCTCCAAACTCTTTCAAGGTCCTCTCAGAACTGCTAAATCATCGCTTGGTTGTCTTCTCGCCCGGGAGGGTACTCTGTAAATTTCTAGGTAGGGGTGTCCTGTTGAGACACTGAAGCCCTTACCCTATACTTGACCATGATCAGCTTGATTTTGTAACCCTAGGCAACAAAACAACCCCTCCCATATCTCAGACTAGCAAACACTTTATCACTATCGTGGTCCAACATGCACAAACTAAACCAATATCTTGCAAAGTCACTTCCGAGTTTCAGTTTCTAGCATAGAAGCGTGGGAATAATTTCCGTTCCGACACTAAATTATTTGTACAGTCACGGCTACATTCCTAGTAAATTATACCCAATTCTAGACCAAACCTGTCTGATTTCTACACCCTATCACATATTAGGTTGCCTGAAATCCACACCCTTCACAACCGCCCATGCCCATATATCTTGGAGTACCCCCTTGGGTATTCTCACACGACTAGGAAAGGCAGCATAATCCATCTTTGATATTATTTCTATGATTGGCAAGTAGACTTACAGTTAGACTTTGAAGAGTTGGGTAGCGGTGCAGGGTGAGACCACAACCCTTCCACAGTAAAGAAAATGCAGGTAGCTCAGGAATGTCGAGCAACGCGACAATACCGGGCATCTCTTGCTGCTTTTAAAGCTGCACTGAAAACTTTAGATTTAGACAAAGAATGCCGTTCTTTCTGTGATAAATACTAGTCTTTAATGTAGACGGTAAATCTGTCATGTATTGTTCATTTTTGTTTATTCTTATGACCGGTCTCTTATCTATTCCCTAAATCGTTTGTTAATTAATTTTTATGAATTTATCTATAATGTATATTTTTAGGGCTTTGACATAATGAATTTAGTTTCTTCAGAGATATTAGCATGTCTCTGCTATCAGGAATTTCAAAGTAAAATAAAATTGTTGATTGATTGATTGACACACGTCACTGGCAATGGAACATTTACAGCCTTAACCTGAATTCTACATTCTCTATAGCTCTGAAGTCGTGAGTTTTTTTGCCTACGAGGCTACGAGCTTGCCTACGTGCATTTTTGGGGTCAAAACTGTTTTGATGAACGATGACGTCCATCACATGCGTCACTCGAGACGCAGCGGGGTCTATCTGGACGTACCTCAAAGGAATGCGGGGTTAATTCATAGCCCCGCATTCCTTATATATTTTTTATGCTCGGCTGTCAGGAATTAACAAGTGCAAAGTAATAGGTATCAAAATCCGCCGCCGCAGCGGTCAAAAAATAATTTTTGTCACCGAAAGCACAGGGACTGCCGCGCACGAATACAGATCCGGATAATTTGGTTTGCGTAAAACTTGGCGCTACAAAGCCGCCAAACAAAACTAGCGGGAAAGCCTTTGCCGGTCGTTTTCGCGGCTTCGCTGCTTCGTGTACGCGCGCTCAAATTGCTTAAACCGCCAAGCTACGCAGGCTACGGATCTTTTTGCATGCAGCGGGGACACGAGAGAAAGTTTCTTTATTTGAATCCATGAATTTGAGCAGACAAAGCAGCAGGCAAAGCTTAAGACGATCCACAATTACAGAAATTACATGTAATTACGTATAAACGCTTCACCCATTCGTTTTTGTTTCCCGAGGGGCTATTTTTTTTCTTTTTGTCAACTGCGGTCTCGATGAAAATTAACCTTCGAGTATGTGATAGATATTGCAGAAAGCGCATTTGCGACAAACCATTTAAAACTCCGCGCTGTTATGTAAGCACCACGAGAAACAAACATTATTTGCAGTGCAAGACTTTCATTTATTCTTATTTTTTTTTCTTCCAATTCATTTTTCTCCAATTTCCTTTAAGTTCTATAACTACTTTCGTGGATGCCACTGTAAACCTTTGTGATAACTGAGCAGTTAAAATGATAAACAGAAATTATTTACAAACAGGCAACAGTGAAACACTCCGACGATACATCTGGATGTCACTGTAAACCTTTGTGGCAACTGAGCTGTTAAAATGTAAAACAGAAAATATTAAAGGCAACAGTGACACACTCCTAAGACACGTCTGGATGTCACTGTAAATCTTTGTGATAATTGAGCAGTTAAAATGAAAAACGGAAATTATTAAAGGCAACACTGGCACACTCCGACGAAACGTCTGGATGCCATTGTAAACCTTGGTGATAACTGAGCAGTTAAAATGAAATACAGAAATTATTAAAGGCAACAGTGGCACACTCCGACGAAACGTCTGCATGTCAATGTAAACCTTTGTGATAATTGAGCAGTTAAAATGAAAAACAGAAATTATTAAAGGCAGCAGTGGCACACTCCGACGAAATGTTTGGATGCCACTGTAAACCTTTGTGATAATTGAGCTGTTAAAATGAAAAACGGAAATTGCTAAAGGAAACATACTGGGCTCTGTGAATTTTTGCGAAACATTTCGACGAATATCTGAAGGTTGGGGAAACGCACAGGCCTAGAACTTATTTATTTATCTTCTATAACATCACAATTTCTGAGCTTCTTCCACCAGATTGTTTTCGATTTATTTTGCGTGACGGTGAAAACGATCTATCTCGTTCTTTGGTCTCCCGTGTCCCCCGTTGGTAAGGGGGAGGGGACGGCTGACATGCACAGATTACAGTAGTCTTTGTTTTGAGTATTTTGTGTGATGCAAGAAAAAAGGGGGAGAAAATAAAATGAAAACACGCAGCGTTTCGAAAAGCTTTTAACGCGAAAGGCAGAGACTCAGAAATCGGATCCCTTGAAAATATACGATAAACACGATTTTACGACTTTCTTTTATCCATGAATTGACTGAAATTTTAAGGGGACAACAAACTCTTAAAGCTTACCTTTTGCCGTTGCTTCTTGGTGGTGCTAGTAAGAAGTAGCCGCATCCACATTGACATTTTGTGAGAACACAACTGATAAGGTCGTTGGCATCTCCAAAAGGCGATTCGCTGTGGCCTTTGCAACAGGGGTCGAAGTCGCTGCCACGTGAGTGAGCGCACGATCGGTTTGTTGTAAGTTGTTGTTTAATATTGACTCAATCGATCAAAATACTGTGATCAAGGCTACTTAGTAGCCTCTTAACCTCTCAAATGCATTCTCTTAAGATGCACCAGAATCTGGTGAATTGCGAAGAAATGCCCCAAACGACGAAACCACGATTTCATCTTCTAAGGAAGCCTTCCCTTCAAAAGCGGCACCATCAAATGTGTGAAGAGTGCTGCGCTTTACCCTCACGACACTGTCTGAAAAGCGCGCCGGTAACTCATTATGAGAGAAATATTTTGCCGCACTCTCGCCACAAACTTTTCTACTAAGAACTTACCATGTTTGATTAGGATCTAAAAACCGAGCACTTTCGACCCGAGAGAAGAGCAAAGATCCCGGCCTCGGAGTCATTTAACCGCGCGAACTGTAAAAATGTGACCTTCGACTCATTCTTGCCAAGTTACTGAGATATGTGAGTCAGGAGATACATCAATCGTCAATCTTTCATTTGATCTAACATGTTAATTCTATTTTAATCCTATTTGATCCCGGTTTCCTCTCTTTGTTGACAGAACTCAATCACGTAGTAAACCGCAACTTAGTTAATTCGGAAATCGGGTACTTGCAGTCCAGACCTACTTGCGTCTCGTCATGGCGGGGGGCGGGGTGTCCAAGACTTAGGGCCTGTTCACATGGAGGTGGGGGACCTCAGGTAGGTGAAGTACCCCACCTACCTGTGGTAAAAGAAAGCTAGCCTTCACATGCAATATTTACTAGTAATAGTTCTCACTAAATCTGCCCACGCTTCTATTTTATCCGTCAAGGGTATAAAATTCTTGTAAAAATTCCACTGCTTATAAGGAAACTATTATTCATTGTACGAAATGAAATTTTATATATATTTCTTAGTTAAAGTGCACCTTACCCCAAAAACTTTTTTTCGCTAAAACAATAAAGCTTATTTTGTGGAGTAACTAGCCGCAAAAATTTTTCGATTTGGTTAAATCTTTGATTTTCTATGGCTCGTCAAAGAACGTGAAATTGCCGCCATTTTGGTCCACGACCGAGTTTAAGGAGAATGGGTCGAGGGCCGGATGTGACGTCAAATCGAGAACACGATGATTCTGAGATTCGCATATTTACTTGTTTCTGTGGGAAAGGCTGGAAAAGTTGTTCGAAAAAAATGCTAGCCAGGTGCGCTGTAGTGTGATGTAGCAACACAACAAACTTACAGGAGGTACTCCGCTTTATGCCATACCGTTTTATGGAGAGATGTCCTGAAGAGAAGAAACGTACAAAGTGATGGCTCGATTCGTGCAAACTGATAGCCGTCTAAGAGTTCGTGACCTGTTCCATAAAGTATTTCAAACCAGATGATCTCGCTCGATGCCTGGATTTTCAGAGAGAGGAAGGGATTTTGCTGACTCAGTGACTTAAGCGAGACGAATTTGGAATAACCGTCCATCGATTCATGCAGCCGTTGTTGCATGTGATCTGAGAAACAACAACAGTCAGTCGGCACAGCCGATAGATAGTTTTGTATTTGCCCACTACTAATCTTAAAACTCCATTTCTGAAGCCATACAGGTTTAATTCCTGGATATTCAGTAACACACTTTAAGGTAACATCAGCACCAATATCTTCAAGAACAAGATCACTCTTCTTTGAGTCTTGACAACCTTCTAACTCACTTTAATATAATAATAACAACAATAGCATTCTCTGATGTTTTGAAGGGAAGCGACGCTACAATTTCCACACTCGCAGGAAAAGAACACAAACATTGTGTCATGGGATAATCATTTTGGTCTACGTTGAAACGAGTGAAGTTAAAATAATTTGAGAAAGTTTACGCACTTGACTTTTATTTATACGAAAGTATGTTAATGCAAGATCCAAGAATGCGCGAATTTAGTAAATATACGCACCACACGCTACAGTCTCTTTGACTTCTGCATATCATTGCCTTCGGGTCTGTCCATCAGAGCTCGTTCGAGTTCTTTGTTAGCATCCACCTCATTTGTCTATCCATTCTTCGTTGGCCAGAGAGTTGTCAGCGTATAAATCAGCTCGGCCGTCATCATTTAACTATTCACTTTGCTTTGTTTAATTACAAGTGCGAGTCGTCATTAAATCTCTTCAGCGATATAATAAATTTCGGAGTCTTCTGAGTCAAAGCTCATTTCAGAATCCAACGAAGTAGAAGATATTGTTGATAAAAACAGAAATCTGTCGACTGTGGAGCCCCCAGCGAAAAACTTGTGCGGCAAAAAGGCTTCCACGCTCACACAGAGTTAAAGGCCCGACTGGGACAGCCGAAGCTTTCGTTCTCGAAGTGACGTCACGGCTTTAGTCTCCCCAGACTCCTTATGCTCGGTCGTGAACCATACGAAACTCGGTTTCAAGGGGGCACAGAAATTCGAGGATTTAACCAAATCGAAAAATTTTTGCAGCTAATAACTCCACAAAATAAGCTTTATTGTTTTAGCGAAAAAAACTTTTTGGGGTAAGGTGCACTTTACTATATCACTCATACTGTTCAAGTAACTTGGGCATCTTATATGTATCATAAATATGATTCAAAGAAACAACTAAGTTAACTAAACCAACACATTCTATCACATGATATTCTTTACATAACACATGTAATCTCACGAAGTGCATTCTGGAAAAAAACAAAATCAAACCACTTTGTTGTTCTAGTTAAATTAAACTGACACGAACTATTTGTCCTGATATACAAGGACTCTAAGAGCAAACGTATCTCGAAAGCAGAGCAGGAGTCGTGATTTTTTCCCGAGATGTAAACAGAAGTATCGCGTTACTGTCGCCGGCATATATGCAAATTAGGGTCATGCTTTTTCTCCTCAACCACAACGAAAATGCCGCAAAACATTACATTTACATTTGGATCCCTGCCAGTCAACCAGCCGTCGCATAGGCTCTACGCCACGTAGGATTACTCAGTAAAAATAAGCGATCCAAATAAACGTGATCTTCATACGTGTGGTGTTTGGGTCGAGTCCGACGGTCAGTCGACCCCGTGTGTGTCCGACAAATCAACTTCTGTACCAAACAGTTCAATCTGGTACAGCTGAATAACCTTTGAATTCAGGATATGAAGAAATCACTGTGGTGACAGATACCCGCACTGAAAGATATTTTGACAAATATCTTCCTCTCTCCTCGTTCAGGAAATAGTA
The DNA here is from genome assembly GCA_019787425.1 of Platygyra sinensis. Classification (NCBI taxonomy): domain Eukaryota; kingdom Metazoa; phylum Cnidaria; class Anthozoa; order Scleractinia; family Merulinidae; genus Platygyra; species Platygyra sinensis. The sequence continues at coordinate 5,297 of JAHPZR010021009.1, read as the reverse complement.
TCTTCCTCGATCTCCTCCTCGTGTTCGTGGTTGCAAGAATTACCCATGTAGCAATGCCTTGCGAGCTGACTAAAAATTAACCGGGACCACCGTGCGCGCCTAGTTTCATCAAATCGGGAGTGATTCGCATACAACACCAATATTTCACACATTCTTTATTGCCCCCGCAGGGTTTTTGGCCCCAGAGGGCCAAAAACCCGAGGAGGCACCTTAGGACTCCCCGCGTAATAGAGAGAGAAGAAGAGAGAATGTAGGTATTTCCGGTATATAGCCGCAAAAAATCTCGATTTAATCGCTTGCACGCCTGCAAGGTATCGACGTTTTTCCCGCAAACGCTCATGGGAGGCCAGCAAAGTGACACGGGCGCGAGGACTTGCGGGATCGGCGTCTTTGCCACGAGCTTTGTCCTTGGTTTAGATCTCGAGTTCAAGCGTCCCTGAAAAGCGTTTGTATTTGCCGGCCTCCATTACTATTTCAGCGCGATCAAATAAGTTCGCTTCGAAATGGCCGAGATTATGACCTAAAACAAATTGAAAACGCTTTCAGAGATCCTGAAGATGGATTTTGGGGGGAAAAACAGCTCAGAGAGTTCTGAAGTATACTAGATCGAAATTCGAGGCCAGTGTGGTTCATTTGCGACTAAATAGCTAAATGTATGTCGGTATAGTACCTTCCGATCGTCAGAATTACCCAAGGATAACAATAAGGTGACAGGCCTGCGCGACTCCCATTCACGTGTAGTAGCCGCTTAGGAAGTTTTGCCCCTTTTGTATGGTACGATCAGAGGATCTTCGAATATTTCGCTAAGCACTAATCCTGTGTTTTCAGGGAGACATTTCGTCAGAGTAAAGCCGTTAGAGGTCATATTTCTGTGTGGCTTCCGCTGTTATCCGCTTGTAATTTGCAGAGTTTGACACCTCTGTTTTTTTGCCAGTTTTTTTCTCTTGATATTGCAAGATATGTTTTAGGTTCTCTCAAATGTTAGCTCTGGAGGAATAAAGTTTGAAATATTCCTTTGGCATCTCGTTTATTTGGATGGCTTATTTTCACTGAGTAATCTTACGGCAGGGATCCAAATGTAAATGTTTTGCGGCGTTTTCATTGAGGACAAAAAGCTCTCTAATTTGCATATATGGCGACTGTAATGGGATACCTTTTGTTTACATTTCACTTCTGTTGTGCTTTCGAGATACGTTTGCTCGTACACTCTTTTCTTTTCTAAGGATGTTATTTTTCCGGCCCAGACTGAATATTTTATTTTTTCTGCCGATTTTAGGCTGAAAATATTCTTGTATTATTCTTACATTATAGCTTATGGCATTTTCGTTTTATTTAGAATTTATTAGGCTATCAAGTACAAGTGTTTGGTTTCTGGATCTGGATCGCGTTCAGCACATTGTGCATGTGCTCTGGACACCACTTTTCGTAGCGAGGCCAAGATGTCACGTCAAAATATATTCTTATATAAAAAAGAGTTCATATCAAGACGATTGGTTTTTTTTAGTATCTGACTAGAGCAATAAACGTTCAATATTATTGTTTCAATGAGCAGAAATAAAAGAAAGCGGGGGCAGCTTTAGTGATAACTATTACTAGTACGTATACGCGAGGGAGACTATAATGCCTCCTCGGGTTTTGGCCTCTGGGCCAAAACCCTGTGGGGGCAATAACCCCGGGGCGCTGGGGTGAGGTTTTTAAATGCTTCCAGATTGTTTCTTTTCTCGTGATAATCTTCTTTAATAAGAGCTCGTTCTTTGTCAAGCTGTTATTTACCAGTGACTGCTTTTTTCATTCAACGGATTTTCGGGCTCATTGAGCCTTTCAAGCAAAATTCATCGAGAAATCAATCGCTAATCTAAACATCGGTGTATTTTTGTGTACATCGCTGACAGGCCCTGCTCAAATCCTTTCCCATTTAGTGTAGCCCCTGAGGAATGTTAGTCCTGTCTAACCGAAATGATCGCCATATTGGACCGCAAATGATCCCCATCAAAAAATAAGGAATGGCATGGATTGTGGAATAGGGTGGATAGGCGGAATTGGCGTACGTGAATACCGATATTTTTATTTAAGCCATCTTATAATTATAATGGCTCACAACTTGCTTTTTTTAATACTTTCGACTAAATTTTGTGCTAACTACGATGTTATGAAATGCGCCACTCAATCAATCATCAAAACACGGCTTGGCTTGCATTTCTTTGCAATTCTCAATAAAATTATGATCAGTGCAACATACACTACATATCCTCCGGCTTTTGTTAAACACTGATATCTCGGTGTTATAGTTAAATAACATTTTATCAGCCATTAACGCCACTCGTCTTAAGTTTTAAACTAAAACACATGATCTAACCACGAAGAACTCTGACAAATGACGCTGTCACCTGAGTAGACTTCCAAAGCTACAACACTTCATCACTCTGTAAAACACCGAGTGTATAGCACTGGAAATTTGAACAAATTTATTTTGTAATTTTTTCTTGGTCGTATTTTTGCTTTAATTCCTCGGGAATGACTACTGGAGTATTCTAAGAAGCCAAAATTCCAAGCTATAGTTATGAAGTTCAGCTTCATGACCAAACAAGGCCAAGGCTCGCGCTTCGTTTTGACAATTAGTTGTTTGTTAGGTGCTTGACTACTATTGCTACCGGATTTCAAGAATGCGGTTTACGAGTATGCGTATTTCTTAGACTTCTAAGTCAATAGATCGTTCTCACATGACGTATTTTTATCCTCATCAGGCATAAGAGGCGGTTTATTTATATCTGTTTACAATTAGCGTTCTTCGTTTGGAAACTAGAGCACTTTGAAAGTTGAGAGGCTACGATAAATTTTGTTAAAAAATATATCCTTATCTCATGATTTTGAGCCTTTTTAGAAGTTAGAGCATTAGAAAAAGGATAAATGCTTGTTTGTTTAGTACTGACACACCAGACACCCAAATAGCCAAAGTAAGGTCCAGATGTTTGCGTTATATTTCGGCCGCCATGCTGCTGTACACGGTTGTCCACGAACATGGCGTTTACATACTGGGCCCTGTAAATTTCTGGGAAACATTTACGACGCATATCTGAAGTTTGGTAGCCTCTTCCTGGCGTACAGTTAGTCACGGGCGCAGTGCAGAAAACAGCGCGCGAAAAAATAAAAAAAGCGCGGCGGAAGCAAGGGAACGCCTGTGGGCAAACTTAACAAACGGTGGTTCCGGTATACCAGGATCAGGAATACCCTCTGATTGGTTAATTTTGACAGATTTTGTCAACACTCGAGCATTACTGACGCAGATGAGATATACGATATTGCGGTGGTCAGAGACCTTTCAACAAGTAACGCGGTGTTCAAATCTGTTATAAACAACAATAAGCTAAAAGATTTCCCCAAGTGAAGTGTCTTCGCGAAGAAAAGAAGGATTGCATAAAAATATATGGTCAATGGAAGATTCCTTTGCAATCCTTCCCACCGGTTTTGAAAGAATTTAATCTATCAACTCTTTCCACGAGTAATGTTTCTGATGAATGGAGAAGCCGGCGCCGTCTTCACGATCATAATGGCTTGTCTAGCTCTCGAGGCCATAATGAAAGACCAAGTTGAACAGTTGAACACAATCGGAGTCGCAGCAACGGCAATGGGTATCGACTAAGAAAACGAGAAGAAATGGAAAGAGCGAGATTGTGTGTAAATATCTGTAAAAACGGTTTGTGACATCCGTACATAATTTTGTCGTTCTGTTTTCGATATATTGACCTTTTGCTTTGCAGAGTTTGACACCTCTGTGATTGCCATGCGGTGTTTATGCTTTGTTTAGTCTAATTTGTATTGCAAAATATGTTTTGAAGTCTCTCAGTGTTGGCTTGCATTTCGAGCGACAAAGTTTGAAATATTCCGTGAGCATGTTTCAAAGAAAGGTTGACAACTGAAAACCACAAGCCGGCGGTCATGTTACGGGTCTCGGTAGGCGGTCTATAAGTGGGAGGAATGACCTTTTGTAAAGTTGGCCCACAGGCGTTCCCTCGCTTCCTCTCGCCGCGCTTTTTTTTATTTTTTCGCGCGCTGTTTTCTCCACTGCGCCCTGACTAACTGAACGACTGGAAGAGGCTAGAATTTTGCGGACACGCACAGGCCCAAAACTTGGAGAAGTGTCTTATACTAATAGTTATCTTCTATAACATACATCACATTTTCTTAGCTTTTTCCAGTGGCTGGTTTTCGATTATTTTTTATTTATTTTTTTTTTTTGCGTGACAGTGAAAACGATCTATGCCCTTCGAAGAACAAAGCAACAACTATGGAATATATTTTTTTTTTATGTTATAACATGTTGTTTTTAGTTTCTATGTGTTATCACCTTCCTCGGACATAAATCCATGCCATTCCTTATTTTTTGATCGGGATCATTTGCGGTCCAATATGGCGATCATTTCCGGTCCGGGATCATTTACGGTTCAATTTGGGGATCATTTGCGGTCCGGGATCTTTTGCGGTCCTGGGATCATTTGCGGACCCGCACAGTCAGTCTTTCAATTAGTTTTATAATGGACAAATGCCCAGCTAAACATCACCCCACCCCACCTAAGCGAGTTACCCGGCACGGCTGACCAGGCAACCCGCCTAGGTGAGGTACCCCACCTCTCATGTGAAAGCAATCATGAAAAAAAGAGAGATTGTATGGAGAGATTGGTAACCCCACCAAGGCGGGGGACCTCACCTACCTGGGGTCCCCCACCTCCATGTGAACAGGCCCTTAAACTCACGGCAACAGAAAAACGCCCGATTTCAGTTCACAGTCTTGTCAAGCTCTATGAATCGTGCACTCTCGGAAGGACCTTAAAAACTCATAACAACGCGTATATTCATTCACCAATATAATGTAAACTAAGGTAGATGAGTCGGATGGGAATTTAACAGTTGTGTTCTGAATATTTTTAAAAACACACGGTGATGTAGTAAATATATGGTGTTACGACACACTGATTTAAAGATCCAAAATGTTAGATATCAGGATGATAGTTGAATCAGCTGTCATGTCATGTGTAGCAGACGAAAGAGCTTATTGCTCTATTCACTGCTGAAACCTTTTGAAGGTTCTTATCGGGTGGACCGTGAGTGACTCGTACCGGCATGAGGCTGCGCCTCGTTGACTATTTAAACAATAGAGTGTTTCTGTCGAGGAACTATCGGCTGATAGTTGCCCCGCGGAAATTTGATGTTCTTAAAACAAATATTTGCCCGTGAAGCGAAGCTTCGAGGGCAAATATGTTAGGTTTAAGAACATCAAATTTCCAAGGGGCAACTATCAG
>JAHPZR010021005.1:0-10899 GCA_019787425.1 Platygyra sinensis | reverse complement strand
ACCGTTTCGTTATTAGCGGTAAGATATAATACCAAGTTAGCTTTAGGATGAAAAACGTTTTAGTGAGGGTCCCGTTTCAAGTACAGCGGTACTAAGCACTTCGACGGGTAAAAAAGTTGTTCTCCTGTCTGTTCCTGATGGATTGTGTGATTACTTGTTGCCAAAGACATCCATAACCTTTTTTTCATTTTTGACTTTGATCTAGCTTGATATAAACAAAGGCATATAATGAAATTTACAACGCTCACCTAGTTATTTGTCTATCCTCACTTAGTGCTGTGGCAAAACTCCTGGCCACTTGTCGAGGCTATCTGTTTATTCACAATGCGGGGACGCGTGTAAACTGTCATTTAAAACTGCGACGCCCACATCTCCATCGCCACATCTACTGGACTTGACTTGCGGGGAATACTCGGATGGACACTTCGCCCAGTTCACGACCAAACAAACTGGACATTTTTGTAGCCACCGAAGGGGAACCTCGGCTCGCGTACTAAGCATTGTAATTGTTGATCCAGCATGCGATCCCGCTTGATAGATTGGCGATGAGGACACGGTGGGCGCGGCGTGAGGTCTCTGCAAATACACACCAAACGTTGTAAAAAAAAAGTCAAGACACATACAACAACGGGAAGGATGGAGAAGAGACAGCAAGGGTAAGGGCGTTGGGTCAGAACCCAATGTAAAATTGAAAAGTCATAGCCACAACTTTGCCCCCTTGGTCTGAAAACGGGTAATAATTTAAGTACATGTTCAGGAGAAACCCTTACTCCATCTTGGTCACAGATAGTCTGACACGCTCAGACCGCCGGCTTCACTTCACACTAATTTGATTCGGAGTTGATACTCCGCCATATTTCCAATTTCCGCTCTCCATCTGGGACAATAAGTACCCACATGGAAACCAAAAACCAGCCGTCTGATGGTCTGTCTTAAACAGAGGAAAAACATTACTTATGCTCCTAACTTGAAACGCTCGCAGTAATTGCAATCCAGGAAGAAAACAGTCTGGATCAGTACAGAGACCAAAGTGCTGATCAGACTCGGTCCCCAGCCTTCTCTTATCAAGGAAATCTATAGGGTGTGATATGAGCGAAGTGGAGACAGAGTCATTTAGAGAACCGTAGTGGCTCATATGTTGAACTAATACATGTTACTATAGCTCCCCACACATGTCACAAAGGACAGTGAACAAACAAGCCAGTGGAAGAGGTGAGGGGGGACGGGCCCTTACTTTGTGAAACACTCCTGCACTAATCCAAAATGTAGTTGTCCATTGGACTGCTATTCACAGCTTCTTCTTCTAGTGTCCAAACTTGGTAACACTGTCCCGATGGAGAGGGACCAAAAATCTCCTCCTTGACAACGGTCATATCATCTGAACAGTCCCGTCATTCACAACAGGGTGACATGTAGAAGCCATTCGGCGCAGTCTAGACTCATCCATTTTTAAGGCGTTCCCCCCCACAAAGAACTTGCGCACCCTCAAGAAATAATTTACCAATTTGCTATGGTCGTATATGTCAACAGGTAAATGTCTCCATTGGGTCAAATGGTAAAAATACCATCATTTTTTGTCAATTAATGTGTACCCCAAAGCCGCTTGGTAAAGTAAGTAATGGTATTTGCAAGCTGCATTAAATTCTGGAAAGTGGCCTACAATTTTGAGCTTACGTTTTCACCCACTAGTCTCAGGCTTCTTAGAGTGTTGCCCCCTAGGGCGGTACTACCAATATGGTAAGCGATACATGTTATAATGAAACAACCCCAAAACGTATGTTTTCTTCAAGCCAATTTATTTTGGTCAAAAATGGATATTTGTTTTGCACATCCTGGTAAGGCACCTATTTACGCACTATATTGAAGAAACCAGTCTGTCATTGCTATTATTCATTCCTTGAAACGTATTGGGAATTACAAGCCCTCGCTGAAATGCTTATAACCGTACCACTCTAAACCAAGACACTCCTAGGTGAGTTTTAAACATTCCGGGTCCTGAAAATGAAAGATCTACTCTTTTTTCATTTTTGTGGCCGAACCTCACATGTAAGACAGTGACAACAGGAAGTTGCAAAGTTTTGGTCTGGAAAGAGTTGCAAAGGTGACAAAACGTACAACCAGACATCCTACCCTCTCATTTTCTCCAGCTGTCTTTCAACAAAGGTTGTCCCACACAAAGCGTAAAAAGCAAACCATGCCAATGCTGATTAGTATTATGGGTAGTGATAGTTTGGTGTTCCTCTGATTGAGGATTACCAGTGTTTCACGAAGGAAAAAACAATATTAATTAACCGGGCTTGTGCTCTTTCCCTCTATCACGATGAAATACCTTTAGTTCAAATCAAGCAAACAGTCGACCAGCATTATCCAATAATACCTTTTGACATTGCCACGTACCCTTTTACCACTTTGGTTCTAGGACAAACCTTTCTTGAAACAGCTGTATATAGATTTGTTTTTTTTTACCTCTTTTTTCTGCTGTAGTCCACATAGTCCAGCACTTTGTGAACGATGTTTCTTCAGAAATCAAGGCCCCCATCTGAGTGTCTGGATCCATAGGATCTCCTACTTTGATGTTTTACGTACGCTCCACCCTTTACTGAGAAAATTCCTTTAAGATGCCTCATTTTCCACAAATACCACGAGTTCCATTAGAACACACCTGTCCCCCCAAAAAACAGCCCTAGATGGTCTAATGGCACATTTACCTCCAAGGTCGGAAAGTGGTACTGAGAGAAGCTAATGGGTTCTTGTGTGACATTTGCCATATGTAACATTCCTGGAATAATCCAGTTTTAGGGATTGACAATGAACCTACGCCAGTGCTGAAATACAATGTATGAAATTCAATGAACGGAGTGCAAAGTCAGAAAGTGAGGGTATATTATGGCAATGACTGTTTACTGTCCTTGCTTTATCACAGGTTAATAGTAATAGTCCCAGGATATTTGGTAACACGCAGTAGATAGCTATTTTGGCTCATACCAGCCTGTAGCCCGAAGTGCCCAAATAGATTGCTACTTTGCCCTGGCAAAAAGATGCAAGTCCATTGCACATTTTCTAACCAGAATTTTGTCAGTACTGACCCTTTGTAGGGTTAATTCATTGATTCATGTTGGGTGGCCAGGAATACAGCTCAGTTTTAACTTGAGTATTGCAAAAAAGCAACACCCCAAGCATTTACAGCGGCCTGCCAACCACGACCAAAAGTACCCAAAACAATGAATCAGAGGGAATCAAAGCAAACACGCCTAACTGGTGCCAAATGCAGGAACGCTGTGCTTGAACCAAGTCTCAACTCGGCTTTCATATTTGCAATGAAAATGGTCCTACAGTAAGTGCGTCCCCACTCTGTGTGATTGTCAACGATAATCAGAAGGGTGGTACAGGAAAAGCTGAAGCAAATTCTGGATTGCATGATTGTACTTAGGTCAAAAAGGCACTCCTAAAGTACTACAAAACAAGTTACTGTAATATCATCTGTCCGCACGGACATCACAGAACTCAACCCAACATATCTGCATCCCACACTATCACATCATTTATCAGAGTCCAGTTTACCAGCCATTATACGATCCCACTATGAGGCAGCTCACAAACCAATTAGGCAACAATAATTAAGGGGCCTACATGTAGAGAATCACACAGTGACTACTTGGAACAAAATTAAAAATCATTAAGAATTTCAGTAACCCTTACTCCCTCAAACGATAAGTGGCATGTACCAGTATAATGTAGTTAACCTTAAAAATACATTTATATGAACTCAACTTGCCTACTTCCTTTACGGCTACCATTCAGAAAGGAAAACTGTCAGAAATGCATGTATAAGGTCTGTCCACAAACACCTTTTAATTTGTCCTATAATTGGGGGGGGAATATGTACCTCTCCCTGTGTAAGAAAGTTAGCCACCATTGGCTCCCGTCCACAGCATTTTCTCAGGTCAGAATCAGCAAAACACAAGAAGAGGAGATTTTCCCTCCACGCATCAAGGTGGACTTTTTTGACCCCCGCTGATGCATCTCTGCCATGATCTGTGACAGAGAGGAGAATTGGAAATCTATTAAATGGACAAAAAGAGCACATGAGAGACTGACAAGCTATGAGCCAGAAAGGGTAAATGCACGAGAACGTAAAACTCAGACTCCACTGTAAACAAATTATGTTAAACAGAATTAACTGTCTATAATAATTATTTCACAAAAAAACATGCTTTGCACAAAATTTCAAGCAATTTTGATGTCCCAATTGATAATCACAATTTTTTTAATACTATCATTAGTGCCCTCTCTTGAGTATTTGCCCTGTTGTCATAGGATACTTAAATTTTCTTTCATTTTCTCCTTTTTTTGTTTAGATGAGAAAATGGTTGATACAAGTAACTACGGCACTGCAATAGCAAAATACCTATTAGTTTTCAACATGCCAGTTCATGCCCATATTGAAGACTGTTGTCTCATAGGTATTACCAGGCAATTTCCCTTGAAAAGAATGTTAGGGTTGAAAGGGTGTTGACCTAGCATTCCTTTTGTCTACAGATTTTCCCACTCTCATCATTGTGTTGTGGCAGGGAATATCCATACCCTCCAGTAGATTTGAGTTTTTCAGTTATGAACCTTCTCTCATTCCATCTCTCCTTCCGTCTCTCAGGAAAGTCCAGTTTGGTTCAAACTTTCCTTTTGGCTTCAATATTTTGGCTTTTGAGAACCCCTTGTCCTTGGAACTTTCAGTAACCTGCAGGGTGGGTTTGGATATTTTCTGGAGCTCAAACCTTTACGCCCAGTTGCCCTGACACTTTGTACTGATACTCTTGTGATCTGTGAGGACACTGTGAGAGTAAAGTAAGAAAACTCCCAAACAGCAGCAAACAACTGAGGTAACAACATTGGCCCACCTAGAGCATAAACTCAGATCTTTTAACCTGGAGTCCAGGACAAGCAACCATTACACCACCACAGGTCGACTTACAGGAAAAAAAACCTTGGGGCCCAGCCAGATTTAGTTGCCAGATTAAGTATTCCTGATGCTGTGAAAATTAAAACATGAAAAGTATGTTCCCAGTCCAAAAAAATTGGTCACATTGGCAACCCCAGTGGCCACAATGTCAAGGCTCTGCACCACTGTGCCACCATCTCACTATCATCATTAATGTCAGCCTAGTCTGCGATCTGGATTATACTGTATGTCCACTTCAAGCAATAGAAATCACCCCACTTTTCATACAGCAACAGGGTTTAATAGTCTACTTCAAATGACAATTAAGTTCACCTTTTGTCCCGTGAGGTACAAGATTCCAGTAAATGAAATCTTTGCAACATCAGGATGTGATGTCAGCAAGTGACCAGTCACTCCTGCACCTTGAACAATATTTAAACCCCCATTGGGAAGTCCTGCTCTGTAAAGATTTCAGCAATGTAGACAGCTGTCTGGGGTGTGTGGGGTGATGGCTTGAACACAATGGTGTTCCCGCAAGCTAGGGCAGGCGCTAGACTTAAAGATGCAGATTTGAAATGGGTAGTTCCAAGCCCCAAATTCCTACAAACAAACGTGATATGTAAATGTTACCTGGTAATTCGCTCAAAAGATCTTTGACTAAATAAGTTATTCTACATTTCTCCACCAACCTGCTACAAACACCGAAAGGTTCCCTTCTAGTGTAGGAGAAAGATCCATTTGGAAGCTGGATGTGCTTTTCCAGTGATTGTGGGTGCAAGACCGGCATAATAATCAGTGACATCAGCGCAGCCTTCAATGTCCCACACAGCTTCATGAAATGGCTTTCCTTTTAAAGAAAGAAACATCATTGCAGTAATACTTAATTTAGTTCACACAGATTGCACACTGGTTGCTACCACAATGATGACAAGTTTTGAGCCCATACAATTATACCAAGACTGAGCAGTTAAAAGAAACTAAGTTCACTACAAATTTGCTTTTTTAACACCTTTCTCCCTGAGAGGGTAAATAGTTTTATTGACCATAATCGTTGTAAAAAACCTTTGCCTTTCAGTCCACCTTAAGATAAAAAATGTCAGTGCCACTCTTTTAGCTACGTAAGGATATAAACCTTTCAGAAAGCACCTCTGTGGAGGCCACAAGCTCTAAATAAGTGCTGCAAATTGTTATCGGGAGTACAATGCTTAATTAAGGGTGGTTCTTTTTCAAGTATATTCCACTTATATTATACCGCCTTCCAAAAAAATCTAGCACATTGCATCCTGTCAAGATTACTCAGTTACTCATGAGTATAAGGTCAAGGGCTGAGCTTGTGTTTAAAACATTACACTGAACCAGCTGCAGACTCAGACACAGATCCCCCCCAGCAATCACCTTGTGGATCCACAGCTACTTTGCAAATATTATGAAGGAATTCATCATCAATAACAGGACATGAAAAACAGACGTCAATTTGTTAAGTTGATAATGGTGACAGACTCCATGTAACCTGAGCACCATCCTTGGAAAAAGAGCGAGGTTCACCGGGTCGTTCTAATCAAGAATTCATCATACATTGAACTCTCTAACTCTTTTTCTAATTGTGCCAAAGTGGACAAGTGAATTTTCGCAAGTCCAGCATCCGTGACGTCACAACTGCAGATTACTTACAGGTTAAGCGCACTCAGCCAGTGAATTATCGGGATTTACCTGCACAAGTTCACTAACAATGAAACGAGAAGAAATTCAATACCGCAAGAGGCTGCCGAGTGCGGTATTGAAAATTTCGAGTTCATTGTTAGTGAACGAGTGCAGGTAAATCCCGCGATAATTCACGAGCAATGAGTGCGTTAACATTTTTATTATTCAAATTGAATACACTGCAAACAAAAATCGTCAAACTTTGAGTCGCCGAAGCCATGGTGTAATGACAGTGGTGTATGAATTTACACCACGGCTATTACACCACGATAATGAAGTCAAAGGGGGGTACTCAATATTCTTGGGTGGGGGGGTGCGGCCGGCCCCTCATACCTGACCCTGTTTAAGACAAATATCGCTGATTTTCCTACCCTGTTTAAGACCGAATTCAGATTTTTGATACCCTGTTTAAGACAAAGATTAAAAGTTGCGGTTACAAATTGTGTGGCTTTGAATCTTGTTGTGTAATCAACGGAAATTTAATGTGCCTGGTATCAATGCCAAAGTCAACGGAAGTCATTATTAATTTACAAGAACTTGTACAAATTTTGCCGTCGAAGAAAAGATATCCATTTAAGACAAAAACTGATAAATCGATACCCTGATTAAGACAGAAAATGACAAATTTGATACCCTGTTTAAGACAAAAATCTCGAAAAACATACCTGGCTGGCCGCACGTCCCCATTAAGCCTTATAAGGGAGTACCCCCCCCGGGCAAAGAGGTTGTTTCGTCATAACCCAGTGCCAAGTGGTACAAATCAACCAATCAGAAAATCGGAATTCGTACAGTGCATGAAATTTGAATATAAAAAAATAATCATGTCAAGGACACTCGAGGCACAAAAAACACGTCAAGTTTGCATCGCTTTGTTGTGCTTCCAATCAGTGAATGTGCAACGCAAACATATTATACATGTAGATTCCTTTTTTCATTACAATGTATAATAAAAACAATTATTAGTTCGGTTTTTATAACACGCAGAATAATCAAGGCCTCGGTAAGGGTGGATGACGACCTAAGCACGCACTCCCTCTACTCATTTAACGTGCACTAGAGACTTGCATATTAAGGGCAGACTTACCCCTAACGTCTTAGATTTGTTAAAATTTCCGCTGTATTTTTCATTGTTTTATGTATGCATAGATTGTTGTAAATAGTATGAAAAACCTTGGAGGATTGACATTAAAGTTATTATTTATTATTATTATTATTATCAGCCTCAGCCTCAGCCTTCGGCTCGGCTGTAACCCCTTTTAACCTCGACCTTGATTATGCTAGGATATCACAAAAAACGTCATCAAATAATTGCTTAAGTACTAGTGCCATAGTAACAATAATACCTCGAATTTGTCTACGAGCTTGATATGTGAATCTTACCAGTGTCCAAACCTCCACAGTTGCTAAATCCGCACTCTCACTCCGGATAATCTGGCCGCCTCACGTAGAATGTTTCCCTCTCTCCATGCCAGACATTTCAGACCAAGAGCTGAAAGCCTCGTTCGCCGAGACAACTGCACGATCAACTTCCGGTTACCCGAGCCTTGAGCCTGACATAATAATGTGAACGGTGACGGTTTAAAAACAAAGATATCGCTGTCATCTTCGTCGCTAACTGGATTTTATTCTGATGGCCCATCAATGTAGTCAAAGGCTTGCAAGGTTGGTCAGCGTTGGTGCTCGAGAGCTTTGAAAAGAGCTTAGCTGAGGAGAAAAATCGAAAACCCCTTTGTTTTTTTTCTAGATGCGAAAGAAACAGATGCCTAGGCAACTCGAGAAATCATGATATTGCAATTGAAGGTTAGAAATTCTAAATCCTCGAACCCTTAAAAAAAAAAAAATGTTGTACAAAGGAGACCCCGTGTCAAAGAGTAATGTTGTGTCCACGAGGACTAGTGCAAGTCCCTCGCAAGTCTTCGCAGATGAGACAACGAAGCAGCTTGATTATTTTACGTAAGGCGATACAGACGGCAGTAGCACATACCATGAGACAAGGGGTTAAAGGTTCACATGCAACTCTCCACAAAATGGAAAAAATGCAATCCTTTAAACAACAGTGGGAAAAAAAATATTGACACCAAATTAGTGCGTTAACGCAATCTGCATCGCGTGACGGGGTGTGTGAGTCAATCGCGTGACAGTTAGCACAGGAACCAAAATATAAAGGCAAGCAGACAAAAAAAAATTGAAATGGCAACAAACAAATCCGTTACATGGACGGTTTTTCCAAACCCTGCCAAACATTCCAAAAACCTGAAATTCAAGATGCTAATTCGTATAGAAGACTCTCAAGGTCGTTTTATTAGATCTGCAGCTTGGCACGTTTTTTCTTCCCGTGAGCCGGAAGCAATGAGTGTGTACACGTGACATCACATTCTCAAATCCAAAACCAAAGCACTAAAGCTTTTATCCTCATGAGGCATAAGAGGTACCAATATTTATAACTGTTTTACAACTTTTCAGCTCAATAGCGTGTCCTTCGTTGGGAAACCAGCGCATATTGAATTTCGAAGTTATCGAAAAGATCACGGATACCTCAAATTAGGGACAACGCGCAACTTTTAAACTTGGAGAGCTGTCTTCTTTTATTTATCGTCTATAATATTACAATTTGCTGACTTTATTCACTGAATGGTTTTTGATTCTATCTTTTATTGCGTGACAATGAACACACACTATTGTACAATGTCCAACCTCGTTCCCAGGGCTTTTTCCCTGGCTTTTGAACGAGGTTTTCCAATATTTTTCTGTACCCTGGTCATACCTTGTAAGACGACTGCTTTGCCTTTGTTCTTTCAGATATTTCGGGAAGCCAGTACTCAGCCCTTTTAGTGTTCAGAATGAGTATAAATAAATGACGTTCTTGTAGTGGCGCCTTAAGCCTGCGTAGCTTGGCGGTTTTTAAGCAATTGAAGGCGCTAGGAAGCGGGAAAGCCTCGAGGCTTCGCAGCTCGTTTTTCGCGGCTTCGCCGCTTTGTGTGTTCGCATTCAAATTGCTTAAACCGCCAAGCTACGCATGCTAGTCGCGCCTAGGACAAGGTTGATCCAGGGCGCTTATACGTAGGGCGGTGAAACGAGAGCGAGTCCGAGCAAAAAGGTGTGATGCAGTAGACTGGGGTCTACTAAAACAAGGAGATTCCACTTACTTTATACACTCGAACTTAGATTTCGAAAGAAATTACACGAAAACTCCCTTCTCTGTGAATCAGCAACTCTTTTTACTGCGTTTTTGTTCTGAGGCAATGGGAAAAGGTAAGTTTTTCAGGGATGAAAACAGGACTCATAATTTCCCACTGTGAATGAGCAAAGATCTTCTCGCGCTGAGTTGTACGCGTAAGCTTTTGACTTATGAATAAAGTTTATTCAAGAAAGCTGTTCTCTCTGGTATCGAGTTAATTTGTGAGTTTCTGAGAACAATGCTTAATCATAACCAATTTCTGCTTTCGATAGTTTTCTTATTCTTTTACCTATTTGTCGAGTTTGCAGAAGTTTTTAATTCTGAAAGGAAAATCGGACGCGTACAAGTAGTCTAATTTGCATAGTGGAGCGCGTGCACTTTCATGTCCGAGTCGGTGTTAAAACTTGACAAAATATTTTTTCGCCGTCTTTTCTGACTGAGATGCTGCAACAGTTTTCGCCAACCCTATAAGGCTACTAAAAGCACGTGTGTTTCTTCGACAAAGTAAAATTTTTACTGGGAAAATAAATTACACAAGGAGCAGGAGCCATAATCGGGGACGGAGACCGTAAGCGCGCGCATTTCTAGTATTTGGGGTTGGCGCCATGATATGGGACAATTTTTCTATTTTTAGAACAAATTGAGCCATCGCCTGAGGCACACCGCGTACATTGCTGCGAGGATTTTCGCGGGATGTCGCGCAAGGGAAATGGCGTCCGAAATTCCCGAAATCGTTTATGCTTTTGGATCCTTTTGGCCCATCACTCAACACCTTCATGGCTGTTGGAATTTTGATTAAGTATTTCCGCCGTAAGTTGCTCCAGTCTGAGTGAAGACGGTGCCTAATTTAGGTATGTCCCGCTTTTTATCTCTGACCTAGTTGAGTTCCGCTGCTCCTTTTACGACAACTTCACATTACTCCAATCTAAAATTTCCACATATGAAGAAGATTAACAGCTTTTCCATAACACAGAAGAAAAAAGAGACTAGTTGGGATATAGCGGCGTTCAGGCCCTATAAGTGACAGTAGGTTTATGTCCGTAGATGCTGCTTAGTTTTGTTGTGTGTAAATCCAATTACTCCC